>JAXCGZ010017305.1:0-12500 GCA_037179515.1 Halocaridina rubra | reverse complement strand
AAACCATTTAGTATGAACTAAGTATTTAAGTAATTAAATACCTTAAGAGAGAATATAAACTAATAGACAGACTGATAGTAAATGCCAGAGTAGAAAAATAATCAGATTGAGTAACAGAAAAATAGGCAAGCTAATACAGACTGGTGGATTGGATTCGGTTTTACTTCACGATTCCCTTTTCTACTAAGGGCTAGGACGGTTGCCTTCTTACGAAGGACTTGTTTTGGCAGATGTAATCGTTACCCTGAGTGTATGCCCTTACTAACCTCAGTCCGTGATGGGGCGCGAACCCTCGACCTGCCGCTTCAGAGTCGCAGACGCTACCATTTTGCCACGGAGACTACCTACTGTGTATGGAGAGTTTAATTAACTGAAAATTAAATAAGTAAAAAACTGGTGGAAGTGTAAGTATCATATTTAATATAGTAGTGTTACTGTGTACATATTTATGGCTTGAGATATGTCCTCTGTGTGCGTGTGTGTGTGTGTTGCACATTTCTGGATCCAGGACTTTCAGTGGGTCAGCGCATGCTTGATAAAGTTCGAAGATTCTACCAAACGGTTGAGAGATATACGAAATTTCAGGCAAAAGTAAAGGCTGTAGGAGTAAACGTTACCACCACCTGAAACCAGGAGAAAGGGCTGTATATGCTATGGGTTTGATATGCCTACGTGATTTTAGCATAGTTGACATAGAGATCGATGCTTTGAAATGGGTGGCTCAAGGACAAGAGGTTATAGTTGGTAGCTTAAGAAGAAAAATTTTTGCAGGATGTAAGGAAGTACTTTTTTTTTTTAAGCCAGAATGGGTGGTAAGTGAAATACACTAAGCTGGGAAGTTGTATATCCTAAATGCATTCTTAATTGTAAGGAATGCTTTGACAAGTATCAGCGAATAAAATAATCTTCAAGGTGACTGGAAATTACGAACATAGGACTCTCTCTAGTGAGCACAATGCGGTGAATTAAGTCTCTCTCTCTCTCTCTCTCTCTCTCTCTCTCTCTCTCTCTCTATATATATATATATATATATATATATATATATATATATATATATATATATATATATATATATATTTATTTATTTATTTATTTATTTATATATATATATATATATATATATATATATATATATATATATATATATATATATATATATATATATTTATATATATACACAAGAGTATATAAAGTTAAGCACAGATGGTAGGGGGTAGCTTGACCTAACTCTAAATCTTCGTCCTTGAGCGGGGGCAAAAATGCACCTAGATACACACGATGCTTCCAAACAGAAAGAGCCCATATGTTATGTTTATATATACCCGTGTTTTTCAAATGGTTGGGGGGGATGAAAAGTTGTCTGGGCGGGTCAGTTGCTAACATGGATGGATCTGGCGTACCCTTCGGACGGTCATCCGCGACCCTCGGCGTCAGCGAAGGTCACTGATATAGATATTTTTATTTTTATTTTTTTTATTTCTCTTCATTTATTTATTTCATCCTCTTATATTAAGTTTTTAATACTCTCTTTAACTCTGTTTTACCAATTTAGCTAAATCTTATTTTTTTTTTTATTTCACATACGTTTTTGTATTCATATTTTATTTAGGTGGGCAATTTATGTTCTCACTTGTATTACTTTATATATATATATATATATATATATATATATATATATATATATATATATATATATATATATATACAAACACACTAGTATATATATATATATATATATATATATATATATATATATATATATACAAACTAGTGTATATATATATATATATATATATATATATATATATATATATATATATATATATATATATATATATATATATATATATATATATATATATATATATATATACAAACACACTAGTGTATATATATATATATATATATATATATATATATATATATATAATATATATATAAATATATATATTTATATATATATATACACTAGTATATATATATATATATATATATATATATATATATATATATATATATATATATATATATATATACAAACACACTAGTGTATATATATATATATATATATATATATATATATATATATATATATATATATATATATATATATATATATATATATATATATATATATATATATAAATGTAAATTTGTTGTTGTTGTTTCACAATATAGAACAACACCCTGCGATGCTCTTTTATGGGCAGTGAGTCATGAACCAGAAAAAAAAAGCTTCTATGCTCTATAATATTAATGATAATAAGTATTAATGGTAATGATAAGAATAATAGTAATAATAATAATAATAATAATAATAATAACAATACTAATAATAATGATAATAATAATAATGACTGACTTTTGTATCTTTGAAAAAAAATATTTCTGTCCCCAAAAGTTGAAAAAAAATGTTCTAATAAGCTGTTTGCGTCTGTAATACGAGTATATCGTTTTGATTTGTTCTCACGCAAAGAGAATCCATTGACTTGACCTGCAGTGTTTCAAAGACTCACTTCAGCTAACACCGATTTTTGGATGGTAAAACTAAAAGATTGCAACATACAAGACGCTTAGCAATGACGTTGTATCATGTAAAATTTTAACTTAATAGCAAACATGGCGTAAAGAAAAAAATATACGAATGAAATATGTAACATATAAGGAGTTCTATTTAGGCCTCAACCTGTAGACATTATCCCAGCAAGAAAGAGCTTTGGAGAAAAAAATTCTTAGGAACAGATATAATGTTTACTAAATTTTTCAAAGATTCGCCACCTGTTTTAGCATTTTATAATATTGTGAATATCAGCATCTCCATTGTTACACGAGTATTTGGGGAAGGCTGGAAATATGGAAATGTTTGTGTAGTATTCAAACAGAGACAATGAGGATCCAAGTCATTACAGAGATGTTACCCCTATTCCGATTTTATATATATATATATATATATATATATATATATATATATATATATATATATATATATATATATATATATATATATATATATATATAAAGATTTAAATAAATTTGCGACAAACCAGCTGGCTGGATACAAGTAAAAAAGATAATCTTTTCGAAATTTCAGCACGGTTTCAGGAAAGGTCTGTTGAAACAAACTGCGTTAATACAAGTCATTGACACAATTTCCTAATGAATATGATCATATATACACTTTATTTGTGAAGACATGCAACACATAACTGCATTCACAAAGCATTACATCTATACTGCACTTTACAAGTCATCATTATATATATATATATATATATATATATATATATATATATATATATATATATATATATATATATATATATATATATATATATATTTATTTATTTATTTATTTATTTATTTATTATACAAACTTTGTATATTTTTACCTTTCCTCAGTTTTTCGATTTCGAAGTTTTCCACAGTCATGATGCTAAAATATTTCTGCTACCTCTATATTTTTTAACTAAATAACTTCTTTTAAAAAAATTTCTTACAATAGACTCACAGTCTCATCTCCAAGAAGGGACAGTGGCTTTATATTATAGGTAAATACACAAGTTCCTTTTCCTGAAAATGTTAATGGTATCAATTAATATATCGTATGTGATTTTCATTGAAAATGCGACAGAAATTATCCGCAACTATGGGTGTATATGTATAAAATGTGTGTATAATTGCAAAGTATGTATGTGTGTATGTCTAATGGTTATGTTTTATATTTTAGTAATACAGTTTCATTGAAAATGTGATAGAAATTATCTGTAACTATGGGTGTATATGTATAAACTGTGTGTATACTTGCAAAGTATGTATGTGTGTATGTCTAATGATTAGGTTTTATGTTTTAGTAATACGGTCTTTGTGACTGTATTACTAAAATATAGTCACAGGATAAACTAGAATAAAACGTGTACTTCATATCGTCTGCTATAGTATTTTCTTCAAATATATCGAGTTCTGCAACTTGAGGGTGTTATTTTTATATTGCAGCGTAACTTATTTCAACTAATTATGATGAATATTTCACTGTTTTTATCTGACAAATCATGAGTTTAAATTAAAAACCACTATGCAAGTGTTTTAACTATCATATTTTCCGTATTAAACTTGGGTATAGAGTGTACAAATTTAACCGAATTAAGTGTTCACAGAGACACTTTTCGAGTGTACTAATTATTTTCCAATATACAGCACAATGTACTCGCTGTGTGCTGCGCAAGCTTCCCGGGAAACAAGTTGATGGTCTCAAGGATTTCGCCTCACCGCTCGCAGTGTCCGAGAGCGTCCGACACGAAGGCAAGTAAGCCGGAATCTCCCTTATTGTCTGGAAGTAGATTTGACCCTACCCAAGGAGGGAGTTAAGAGCTTACCGGGGGGGACGATGGGACAAGGAGAGAAAAGGGGGGGTTGAATATTTTGGTGAATATCTACCTCTACTAGTGGTGAAAGATACTGGGAGGAGAGTATAAGAACTGCAAGGCCACTCCCACTTTTCATATGGGATACTATTGTATCCATAGAGTTGTACCCTTATCCTATTAAGTATCATTTAGAACGAAACCCTTATCTTTACTGCCACTGGCTACAAATACAACAGCTGTGTATATATCATCATACACTGACAGCATCTAATTCAACATAGCCCTTAATATGCTCTTCATCCGAAGTAACTCATTTTTCTGTTACATAACTATTCCTTCTCTGAATTTTGTGAATGGTCTCCCTGTTTGTTTTGATAAAAATATATGTAAACACAATTAGCTTCATTGTATTTGTTGTTAATACTATATAAAGAGCAGGTGACATACCAAAAATTTTATTCTATTTTGTTAAAAGAGAGGATGTCGACATTATTAAATGTATGGGGTCAGAATTGTAACAGTATCTTCACACACTTAAGATTCTATAAGCGCAATATTTGCTCCCTTAAAGAAGAGGTCGAAGCAAAGTGTGCAACTATAGGAACTTGCGAGAAAAAAAAAACAAAGTTCGCGTTAAGGATAGAAGAAAAACAGAGATGTGGGGGCACGTGGAAGGTTTGTAGAGGGAGAGATGATGATGGAAGAACCAGTATGTATGTATGTATGTACTTTTAACCAAGTCACAAGCTCGACACTCTCTGTATATAATATTATTTTTATCTTTTTGTAAATAATAGAAATAATAATAATAATAATAATTATTATTATTATTATTATTATTATTATTATTATTACCACAAAGACTTTAGATACGTCGCTATGGTACTTCTCATGATAACTCAAGACTTTAACTTTATAGGTCAAATATTGGTACTGCCATCTAGACTATTGGCAAAAATTGTAAGAAAATAATTCAGTAAAATTAAAACACTTCTAAGGTGTGGTTGGAGATATTATGACTCCCCTAGATGTTCCAGGGCTCAATTCCTACCAGTGGCTTATTCAGAATCTGTTTGCAAGAATTGCTTTGTGATAAGTAAAGGGTGGTACTGTTTCGTTTGGTAACCACCTTCAGCTTGTTTTGCTCTAGTGAATGCTCCACGAGATATGTGTCTGTGCTCAGGCTAGATCTTCTAATTGGTAATGAAGCCTTCTCAAATCAATTGTTTCCCTGAAAAATTGTGCCTTAACTTCTTCTTCTGCTTCCTTCGACCTTATTAATCCCACTGAATAGCAGTGTCGGCCGCTCGAGTCAACTTCCTACACTTGTTCCTATCCCTTGCATCTCCCTCCTCCAATCCAACTTCAACCATATCCCTCCCCACCACGTCCATCCATCTGATCCGCTGGCGCCCCACACTCCTTCTCCCTATCACTGGCATGTTATTAGCTCTCCTGATTGGTTCCTCCTCCCCTCTTCTTACTACATGGCCATATACTATGGCCATGTAGTAAGGAGAGGATGGCCATGTAGTAAGAGGAGGGGAGGAGGAACCAATCAGGAGAGCTAATAACATGCCAGTGATAGGGAGAAGGAGTGTGGGGCGCCAGCGGATCACATGGATGGACGTGGTGGGGAGGGATGTGATTGAAGTTGGATTGGAGGAGGGAGATGCAAGGGATAGGAACAAGTGGTAGGAAGTTGACTCGAGCGGCCGACACTGCTATTCAGTGAGATTAATAAGGTCGAAGGAAGAAGAAGTTAGGGCGCAATTTTTCCAAGGAAACAATTGATTTGAGAAGGCTACAATACCAATTAGAAGATCTAGCCTGGACACAGACACATACCTATGGAAAGAAATAATTGTGCCTTAACTAAGCCCTCGCAAATGCAGAGGCTCGATCATTTAAGCAGGCTTTTATAGACCTCTTCCCAATATAAGGCCAACACAAGATTAGCTCTTAGGGGGGGTTTACACAGTCAAACGGTTCGTCGAACGCAGTTCGACAGACAAGTGTTTGAAGTATTGTTCGAACGTGTGAACGGGGTATTTAGTTGTCGAACGTGTTCAACAACCAAATACCCCGTTCACACGTTCGAACATCACTTCAAGCACTTGTCTGTCGAACGCGGTTCGAAAGATAAGTGTTTGAAGTGATGTTCGAACGAGTGAACGGGGTATTTAGTTGTCGAACACGTTCGACAAACGTGTTCGACAACCAAATACCCCGTTCGCACGTTCGAACATCGCTTCAAATACTTGTCTGTCGAACTGCGTTCGACGAACCGTTTGACCGTGTAAACCCCCCCTTTAATCATGTCAAGGCTGCAACCTTTAATTGTTATTGAAGCCATCTCAAATTAACTGCTTCCTTGAATAGAGTCATTCAAGCTAAACTACTCGCCTTTAAGTATATTGCAGAACATGACTACTATTTCTACTGTTACTACTACTACCACTACCGATTTGAAAGAACGGCCTAATTATCTTAACTCGAGTAGGTTCTCGATGTGGCTATTTATTCTCTCTTAATGTTCCTTGAAACTAAGTGGGCAAGTTTCTAGCGGCCACTTTTGCTCTACTTTTGTTTATATTAACTTAGTCACTTTCTGTCTTAAATCCTAATTGTACTTTCTAGAATTAGATCCTCAAACAAACCTCTAGGTAACTCACATTATCTACCTCTCTTTTACTCTAAGCATCAACAAAAGGCTGAGTATTAAAACAACAAAACCCACTTTTAACAGCTACAAGGCTGCTTTCACATCAAAGTGGCACTTCGCACGTGGCACGCCAGTTGAGAAGATAACATCCGGAAATATATGAAACCTTTCACACAGAAGTGGCGTAACACTTCCCATGTGCCACATGCGACTTGCGTCGCAAGTCGCACGTGGCACATGAGCTCGGATATTTTTATTAAATTGTTTACATAGTTTTCTATTTTGTTTATAATATCATTATGTGGTTTATATTTTACTTTAGAATTGAATATGGACTTGTAAAACAAGGTCTGTATTCTTCGGTTGAGGTAAAGTTGAGCTCCGTAACCTTCAGTTAGTCACTGATGATAAGAGTCTGGTCACAAATCTTCATGAGCTTCAGAAATTATTCATATTTGCTATAGTTATCTAAATTCTTCATTGTATTAAAATATCCCGTGCAATCTTCGTTACAGATAAGCTCTATATGTACATATTCCTATTTGGTATATTTGATGTTTTGTAAAGTTTATCATTTCATATTACTTTTAATGTCATATTTAGGCATCCTCTCTCATTTAAATGTGAAACAACCGATAATAAGACTACAAAGCAGTTTTTATTTATTTATTTATTTTTTGGCCACATATACAGTACATCTCTTACAGAAAGAATGCGACAAGTCTTGTACCCACTTTGTCACCTGGCCCGATAGAGGTATAGCTCAGAGAATTGTCAATATATAACATTCTTTTAAAGACAAGATAATGAAATTATGGAGAGAGCAGGATGAGTTGAACAATTTGTATTAATAACAGAATTATTGTACTAGTTTTCAGGACAACTCCACCAGCAACAACTGTAATAACAACAGCAATAATAACAATACTACTACTACTACTACTAATAATAATAATAATTATAATGTTTGTTTGTTTGTTTCGGTTTTACGTCACGAACTCCCTTTCAACTAAGGGCTAGGACGGTTGCCTTCTTGCGAAGGACTTGTTCCATCCATCTACCAAAGCCATATTCCCCCTTATAAGGGGGTTGGCTGAGTTAAACAAAATACATTGGCATTTTGTGGGAAGTAAATACAGAGGAGGAGATTCCCAGTCCCCTCGCTCCGCCCCATTTAGTCGAATTTTGCTACACGCAGGGGAACACAGAGGAAGTATTCTTATCCTCCTCCCTCAAGAGGAAAATAATAATGATAATTGTAGTATTATTAATAATAATGAATGCTGGTAGCTACATTGATATTATCGGAAAAGTAATGCTGGATACGCAGACGTGCTGTTAGTACAAAGGAGGCAGCATGGAATGAGAGAGAGAGAGAGAGAGAGAGAGAGAGAGAGAGAGAGAGAGAGAGAGAGAGAGAGAGAGAGAGCGAGAGCGAGAGCGAGAGAGTGAGAGAGAGAGAGCGTCTGACGGTTGAGATAAGAGGGTTGGTTGGTGTCATAGTACGAAGAGAGTAAAGAACTCTCAGCGGAAGAGGAGTTTAGACCCATCTCCAAGAAGGAAATAGAGAGACGTACTTACCTAATTGTGTTTACGGGAAAGAGCCCAAAGCTCGTATCTTCCCGTCTCCTGATCGGTTCCATTTTATACTTAGTGATACGTATCATACCTGTCTTGTCAGGTGGAAAAATCACATGGAGAATGTTTAAATTAGTTTACATTACACCTCCATGGACGTCACGGGAAAATTGAAAAACTAGAACTGATAAGAAGACAGAAGGAAAATAGACTTAGTCGTTTTGTCCCCCCACCTGCGGGCCAAAAAGGGAAGGTCCGGTCACCCTTAAGGGAGAATATCATCATCATCATCGTTTTGAACGTTCTCTGGGGGAGTCTTTGCTGATACGTAGATGTGTAAAGGAAGCATCATTAATGGAGGGAGTTGCATGCTATGAGATGGGAAAGATGAAGGGTGGGGCAATGTGTGTGAATTGAGAGGATATAATAAAGCGGAACTAATACATCCTAGCTTAACCTGACCTAACCTCTCCTAACCTAACCTAATGATTAAGGATAAATTATTTATACGAGGCAAATAGTTCAAGGTCATAGACCGGCTTTTGCAATCATTCAAGAGAGACTGAACTTGCATTGCGAGACAATAGTATTAATAAGCACAGTACATGTACTGTACTTGAATTGTATTATTATTATTATTATTATTATTATTAGTAGTAGTAGTAGTAGTAGTAGTAGTAGTAGTAGTAGTAGTATATGCAGTAGTAGTAGTGTTTGTTGTTTTATTTTGCCTGCCGTAGGAATCGACTATGCGAGATAGGAAAATAGCTTTTTACTTAAGGCATCATAATAAGGAGAATTAACCAAAGACGAATTTTTGGTGTTAAAAGGAAGCAGTTTTGTTTCACAAGATCAGTTGTCATTTATGTACTTTATTGTACAGTACCACTCATCGAGTTGCTGAGAAAAAGTCATTATAAAAATATTAAAAATATGAATATATTTAAGGATTACTAAAAGCCTTTTAATAAGCAACATTAAAAAGACAGTACAAAAGAAAACAACCCCCCATGATATATGTAACACCTTAAGCGTCGTAACGATTAGTACAAAGGAGCTTCTTTTTGACCTTGGGTTGTATGTGTTATATTTGATAAGATCTTAAATAAATACAGCTGAGAGAGAGAGAGAGAGAGAAAAATGAATGTCAGTTGTGTATATGGAGTTAAGTTTTCAGGTCTTTAGTAGTGCTAGACGGTCAATAGTGCCATAATTAATGCCCAAGTTCGCTACTGTATTTTGTTTTCCTATCATTGACCCCATATTTACATCTATGAACTCATTTTTCTCCTTTCCAAAGACGTGTATAGAAGCGATGTTGTACGAATGACCTGTAGACCAATAGCCGAAATTAAGACTTACAGGGTGTGAGTCAGAAGATTCCTGCAGCAGGTAGGATTGCGGCAAGCAGTACAAGTGGTGATGAAGTGCTGCTGTTTTTTTTTAATTTTTTTTTTTAAGAGTGTGACACCGGGACAGGCAGAAACTGCCCTCATCAACAAAGGCCCGGGCACGAGAAAATACCAAGACGAAGGAAAAGAAAAAGGTTAAGGGCAAGGCAGAGATGAGGTAATGTCACGCAAAGTAAAGGAAAACGACAGACAGAAAAAAAAGTCAAAGTAAAGAGGACCCAGAGATATGAAGGACTAGGCTCTGAGATGACGATAGATCTGCTTTTTGAAGGATGAAGGGTCATAAGAATTAGGAAAGACAGAAGGAGGAAGAGAGTTCCAGAGTCTGGACGTAGATGGGAAGAAGCAGTCGCTGCACCGACCAATCCGCGAACTACAAATCTCCACACAGTACCTGTGAGATGAGGCCGCTTGGCGAGTGTTATGCGGCTTCGGCAATGGAGGAGGGATGCAACTCGCCAACTCATCAGAGCAGCGATGGAAGTAGTAGCGATAGAAAAGCGAAAGGGAAGTAGTAATTATAGAATATTATTCTTAGAATAATGAATACGAATAGTATAAATGTAGCAGTAGTAGTAGTAGTAGTAGTTGTTGTTGTTGTTGTAGTAATTTAAAAGATTAGTGTGTCAATCGCGATACAATATACAGTTGTGATAAAAAAAAGTGAATGTATAAATAAATAAATTATTAAATAAAAAGTGGTAATTTAGTATGACAGAGATATAAGTACATCTGCATATTCACAGACGTGTCCTCCAGAACGAAATACATTTGGATTATCATCATTGCTTTAGATTTACCTCGTATTTGTAGGAAAGATCAGTGCTCTCTCTCTCTCTCTCTCTCTCTCTCTCTCTCTCTCTCTCTTAAATCATATTAAACAATTTTACCGCTGGAAGTACCGATAGACAGTTCCCGTTTGCGTAAATGTTTAGCTGTTACCGCGCATGATTACGCAGTGGTTAGGTTGGATCCTACGTTATTACTCAATAATTTTGTAACACTTATGTCACCAGTCTTGCATGGTTGACATTGAAGGATTAGTTTGCGTACTGTATCTGTGAATGTCAGTATATTGCTTCTTGTAATGAATGCACTCAGTATTTTTTTTTTAAATGAAATCATCTTTATCGTCAGCTTTTCTGAAGTTCATTTAATGTTGCTGTTTCTCAGTAATTTCTTGAAAACTTTTGTTGGTTTGGCGAAATGTTTTACGACCAGATTCCCTTCCCGAAACTAACTCTCTATATATGTCATGGCTTGAAACTGATGGTGAGTTGATATGACTTGTTCTTCCAAATGGCTGGATAGTATTTTGCTAATGAAATACCGTCATAAAAATTTTCTTTTACTGCTATTTAGGCCCGATTTCTTAAACAGTGTAAACCTAGGATACCACCATATTGTTAGTTAGCTAGACACACGCAAATGGATTTCATAAACGCATCTGACGCGGTTCTGTGTACGGGATCCTAGCCATACACAGAACCGCGTCAGAGGCGTTTATGAAATCCATTTGTGTGTCTAGCTAACTAACAATATGGTATCCTAGGTTTACACTGTTTAAGAGGCGTTTATGAAATCCATTTGTGTGTCTAGCTAACTAACAATATGGTCTCCTAGGTTTACACTGTTTAAGAAATCGGACCTTAGTCTGGCTACTCAGTTTTGGGGTTTTCTATATTTGCGAGATATTTGCTCGGATTGTGTAGTTACGTCTTCTCTTATTATTTATTTACGTTTGTTCGAGTTACGTATTTACACGGTGTTTTATGCGTAATTATTCGCCGTGGCTCAAGCGGTAGCGTCCTCTACTCTGAGGCATCAGTTCGAGGGTTCGCGCCCCGTCATGGTCTGAGGTTAGCAAGGGCATGCACTCAGGATAAGGATTTATCTGCCAAAACAAGTCCTTCGCAAAAAGGCAACCGTCCTAGCCCTTGGTAGAAAAGGGAGTCCGTGACGTAAAACCGGAACAAAAGAAGTTAATTTACTCCCTTTCATTATTGGCAGCAGGAAATTTTGCCGATTGTCACTATTCCATGTGATACAGAGTCGATACCATTGTCTCTTGTACCAAGAACTGTTCTAATCTCATAAATATGAATATAATGGTGGAAGTCTATTTTCTTTGTCTGAATCTCTGTGTAGTTTATGTTCCTATGTAAACAAGCCTCGGAGCTGGCTTTTCTGTTCCTTTGATAGGACAGGCATATATATATATATATATATATATATATATATATATATATATATATATATATATATATATATATATATATATATATATATATCTTATGACATAAAACTAAATTATATATTGAGCTATGTTAAATAATTAAAGAGATTTATCTTTTTCCCTGTTTTTTTCTAAAGCCATTATCTACTCTATCCGGTACTCCGAAATTATTTAAATGGAGTCTCAAGAGTACACAGAGAGGCGCTGCCAGGTGTCATGAGACTCACGTTATACGATACGCTTTC
>JAXCGZ010017304.1:45000-72500 GCA_037179515.1 Halocaridina rubra | reverse complement strand
TAAAGACTGTCACCATATCCCCCCTCACTCTTCTAGCTTCGAGTGATGGTAAGTCTAATTCCCTCAGCCTCTCATCATAACTGAGATTGCGTATTTCTGGCACCAGTTTCGTGGCATGTCTTTGAATCAAGCTTAGCTATGTGCTTTTTCCAGTGCGGATTCCAAAAGGGGGCTGCATATTCGAGTTTTGGCCTCACATAGGTTACATAAATATTTCTGAACATTTCCTTGTCCATGTGCCTGAAGGCTACCCTTACATTTGATAAGAATGCATATGCTGCCCTTACTATGCCATTTATATGTATTTCTGGAGACAAATGTGCCAGTATGTTTACTCCTAGATCTCTCTCATTTTCTGTCTCTTGAAGTTGTACTCCAGCCACCGACTAGTCAAGCTTGGGCCTTCTTGCACTTGTACCCATTCTCATTACCTTACATTTTGAAGTATTGAATTTCATTAGCCACTTTTCTGACCACTCATGCAGATTATTTAGATCCTCCTGAAGTTCTCTACCATTGTTCTCGTTTTTTACTTTCTTCACAATCTTTGCATCATCTGCAAACATATTCATGAATGAATTTACAGACTCTGGTAGGTCATTTACATATACAAGGAACAAAAGTGGCCCTAAAACTGAACCCTGTGGAACTCCATTACTAACTCTTCTCCATTCAGACACTGAGTGTCTTACTCTAATCCTCTGTTCCCTTCCTTCTAAGTAAGTTTTTATCCATTCCAAAACATTTCCACCTATTCTAGCCATTGATTGCAGCTTCCTAATAAGTCTCCCATGTGGAACAGTGTCAAACGCTTTCTGGAAGTCTAGGAATATGCAATCTGCCCAGCCCTCTCTTTCCTGTAAGATTTGGCTTACCTCATCATAAAATTCTAATAAGTTTGTTACTGTTGATCTACCTTCTCTGAAGCCATGTTGCCTCACTGACAAAAAGTTGAAGGATTCCAAGTGAAGAGAGATATGTTTCCTTAGTAGTTTCTCCATAACTTTGCAAACTATACTGGTCAAGGAAACTGGTCTATAGTTCAGAGCCGTATCCCTCCTTCCCTTTTTGAAGATAGGTATCACATTTGCTTGTTTCAAGCATCTTGGAATCTCCCCCGACTCCAGTGACTCCTTAAATATGGTACTTAGTGCCACTGATATTGTGTTTGTGCATTTTTTAAGCACATGAGGGGATATGTCATCAGGACCTGTAGCTTTATGAACATCTAAATCCATCAGCGCTTTGCATACCTCTGTGGCTGTAAGGTTGATATTCTCTAATACCGGCCCTTGAGCTTCTATCACTGCAATCTGAGGGGGTGGGGTATTTTCTACTGTAAATACTGACTGAAACTCCTTGTTCAATTCTTTGCAGATCTCTTCATCCGTCTCAGTGATGCTTCCATCCGCTCTCTTTAGCCTTAAAACCTGTTCTTTTACCTTCAGTTTTCCTCTGATAAAGCTGTGGAAAAGCTTGGGATTTTCTTTAGCCTTCCTGGTGATGTCCCTCTCATAGTCTCTCTCTGCCTCTCTCCTTTTACTTAGGTAGTCATTTCTTGCTCTTTTGTAGGTTTGCCAGGCATTTATGTTTTTTCTCCTCCTATACCTTTTCCAGCATTTGTCTCTCCACTCCTTAGCTCTTTTACACCCATTATCGAACCATTTCTCTCTGGCATGAATTACACCTACTTTGGTGACAGGTATGCAGCAATCTACTATCTTCCCATATTTCTCACAAAAGATGTCATACATTTCTTGTACAGATTTGTTGTAAAATAAGGTCCTCCAGTCAATAACTGCAAAAAGCTCATTCATTTTGGTGTAATCTCCTTTCGGATAGTTCCTCCTCATGTCCTCAGTGCCTCTACTCTCAGGAAGAATATCTTCAATGATATACTCCATCAACAACACACAGTGGTCACTCTTTCCAATTGGTGGTTCATACTCAATACTCAATTTGTGTGTGTGATTACCTAATTGTGATTACCTAATTGTGTTTACGGGAAAGAGCCCAAAGCTCGTATCTCCCCGTCTCCTCATCGGTTCCATTTTATACTTAGTGATACTTATCATACCTGTCCTTAAAACTATGGACTGAGATAGCATTAACTACCTCCTCGCTTAGCCAATTCCAATTATCAACTACTCTTACACTGAAAAAGTATTTCCTTACATCCTGCAAAGAAGTTTTCTTACCAAGCTTCAAACTATGACCTCTAGTTCTAGAGCCAGCCATATCAAAATATCGATCCCTATCCACTCTATCATAACCATGAAGGAATTTAAAGACTGTCACCATATCCCCCCTCACTCTTCTAGCTTCCAGTGATGGTAAGTCTAATTCCCTCAGCTTCTCATCATAACTGAGATTGCGTATTTCTGGCACCAGTTTCGTGGCATGTCTTTGAACTTTTTCAAGCTTAGTTATGTGCTTTTGCCAGTGCGGATTCCAAAAGGGGGCTGCATATTCGAGTTTTGGCCTAACATAGGTTACATAAATATTTCTGAACATTTCCTTGTCCATGTGCCTGAAGGCTACCCTTACATTTGATAAGAATGCATATGCTGCCCTTACTATGCCCTTTATATGTATTTCTGGAGACAAGTCTGCCTGTGTGTGTGTGTGTGTGTGTGTGTGTGTGTGTGTGTGTGTGTGTACACACACTTAATAAACAGCCCACACAATTGATGGCGCTAAGAAGATGGAAGGCACCAAAAATATGTCATCGGAGGAGATGAAAAATATTTAAAATGTTGTTAACGTTTAACATTACAAGAAAACACGACATTTGCATCATGTTAACAAGGCCATTAGGCACAGATGGTTCACGATAAAGTTACGACAACAAGGAGAGCAAGATGTCGGCTTCGACATGGGACTCTCTCTCTCTCTCTCTTTCAGGTTCTATACTATTCTATTACTAGTAGTACTGCTACAATTGTAATTACTGCTGTAACGGCAACTGCTACTCATAATTACATATCTTATTCTTTCTGCTACTACTACTACTACTACTACTACTACTACTACTACTACTACTATTAATAAACTGAAGGGCAATAACGGTCCAAGCAAACATCGTAGAACATATTTAATTAATCTCCTTATAATACATCACAACACAACGTTTCAAACATCCACTGTGTTCATAATTATGTACCTATGAAAGAGTGAAAAAGAATATATACTTAAGCAGTTACTCTAAATAAACACAATTATAGTTGTAAAAAAGTAATATATATATATATATATATATATATATATATATATATATATATATATATATATTATATATATATATATATATATATATATATATATATATATATATATATAATATATATATATATATATATATATATATATATATATATATATATATATCATATATATATATATATATATATATATATATATATATATATATATATATATATATATATATATATATATATATATATATTACTTTTTTACAACTATAATTGTGTTTATTTAGAGTAACTGCTTAAGTATATATTCTTTTTCACCCTTTCATAGGTACATGATTATGAACACAGTGGATGTTTGAAACGTTGTGTTGTGATGTATTATAAGGAGATTAATTAAATATGTTCTACGATGTTTGCTTGGACCGTTATTGCCCTTCAGTTTATTATAAGACTAAGATTTCCCAGAGACAAACGGATATTATTATTATTATTATTATTATTATTATTATTATTATTATTATTATTATTATTACTAATAATAATAATAATAATAATAATAATAATAATAATAATAATAATAATAATAATAATAATAATAATAATAATAATAATAATGGCAGAGGGAATATTTATACATAATATTCAGGAGAGAAAGTAGGGAATTTATTTTTGCATAATTTTAAGCCAGACACGGCAACAGTTTTGAAGAGTAAGTACCCCAAAGTGCACATGGATAACGATTATTTTTTTCTTAAATGAGACACACCTGAATAATCCTTTCATCTAAATAAACATGGGTCCACCGTGACCCGTTCCACCCGTCCGTGGTTGGAGAATCCAAAACAACAATCTATATAAACACAACGTGGCATGAACGAGGTACACCTAAATAGCCTTTCCAGTCATAAACTACATATGCATTGCGTACAAAGTCTTTCAAGGGCAGGCCAATGAAAACTATTTTGAAGAGCAAATAGTCTTTGCGTTAGTACTCATGAAAAGCCATTACTAATGTCTAAAACAGAGAATAAATAAGTTTGAAAAGCATGTCTATGAGGCATCCATTCACAGGACCACAGCTGAATTCCCAGTGTAAGAGACCAACATATGGTCCTCGTCTACCCCGACGTTGACAATATGTTTTTTTGGAAAATAATATGAATATAATATTAGGCCCTGTTAATAATAATATTATTATTGTATAATTACCAGTTGTTCTATTGTTCATAACACTCAAAATGTGTGACTCTACAGAGCGATAATGACGAGAATATTAGACCCTCTTATTAGCAATACTGTCATTGCACTATTACCTGTAATTCTTTGTGTATCAATAATATATTAGTAGTGATACATAGGGCATATGTTCGTAAACAATCATTCAATGCGCAAAAACATTCCCATATTGCCATCTAAGAATCTATTACCAATATTCCACTTACAGATGTCATAATTTTGCGAAACAATCTGGGACTTAATAATCAAAATCACAATAATAAAAAAGTAACTTCAATAAAGGCCCGTCCTTCAGTTCAAAATAAAAGTACAAAAAATTACTATAGCATATCAACGCGGTTGGCATAATGTGTGTGTGATTACCTAATTGTGATTACCTAATTGTGTTTACGGGAAAGAGCCCAAAGCTCGTATCTTCCCGTCTCCTCATCGGTTCCATTTTATACTTAGTGATACTTATCATACCTGTCCTTAAAACTATGGATTGAGATAGCATTAACTACCTCCTCGCTTAGCCAATTCCAATTATCAACTACTCTTACACTGAAAAAGTATTTCCTTACATCCTGCGAAGAAGTTTTCTTACCAAGCTTCAAACTATGACCTCTAGTTCTAGAGCCAGCCATATCAAAATATCGATCCCTATCCACTCTATCATAACCATGAAGGAATTTAAAGACTGTCACCATATCCCCCTCACTCTTCTAGCTTCCAGTGATGGTAAGTCTAATTCCCTCAGCCTCTCATCATAACTGAGATTGCGTATTTCTGGCACCAGTTTCGTGGCATGTCTTTGAACTTTTTCAAGCTTAGCTATGTGCTTTTTCAAGTGCGGATTCCAAAAGGGGGCTGCATAATCGAGTTTTGGCCTCACATAGGTTACATAAATATTTCTGAACATTTCCTTGTCCATGTGCCTGAAGGCTACCCTTACATTTGATAAGAATGCATATGCTGCCCTTACTATGCTACCTCCTCGCTTAGCCAATTCCAATTATCAACTACTCTTACACTGAAAAAGTATTTCCTTACATCCTGCAAACAAGTTTTCTTACGAAGCTTCAAACTATGACCTCTAGTTCTAGAGCCAGCCATATCAAAATATCGATCCCTATCCACTCTATCATAACCATGAAGGAATTTAAAGACTGTCACCATATCCCCCCTCACTCTTCTAGCTTCCAGTGATGGTAAGTCTAATTCCCTCAGCCTCTCATCATAACTGAGATTGCGTATTTCTGGCACCAGTTTCGTGGCATGTCTTTGAACTTTTTCAAGCTTAGCTATGTGCTTTTTCAAGTGCGGATTCCAAAAGGGGGCTGCATATTAGAGTTTTGGCCTCACATAGGTTACATAAATATTTCTGAACATTTCCTTGTCCATGTGCCTGAAGGCTACCCTTACATTTGATAAGAATGCATATGCTGCCCTTACTATGCCATTTATATGTATTTCTGGAGACAAATCTGCCAATATGTTTACTCCTAGATCTCTCTCATTTTCTGTCTCTTGAAGTTGTACTCCAGCCACCGAGTAGTCAAGCTTGGGCCTTCATTCTCATTACCTTACATTTTGAAGTATTGAATTTCATTAGCCACTTTTCTGACCACTCATGCAGATTATTTAGATCCTCCTGAAGTTCTCTACCATTGTTCTCGTTTTTTACTTTCTTCACAATCTTTGCATCATCTGCAAACATATTCATGAATGAATTTACAGACTCTGGTAGGTCATTTACATATACAAGGAACAAAAGTGGCACTAAAACTGAACCCTGTGGAACTCCACTACTAACTCTGTTCCCTTCCTTCTAAGTGTGTGTCTTTGTATATATATATATATATATATATATATATATATATATATATATATATATATATATATATATATATATATATATATATATATATATATATTATAGATATAGATATCTAGATATCTAGATAGATAGATAGTTCAAAGGATACATTTAGGGTAGTATAACTCCAATGGCATACTGCGCACAGTATGTATACCGAGGTACTTATGATGTTTTGGTTTGCCATGATTACATTTAAAGCTCCCAAGAGGCCTCAACTAGTACTCAAAAGCCGTTTTAAGTAGGACAAGACTAATGACCTGGAACACTTTACCATTTTCATCCCCCCCCCCCCCGCCTTCTCACACCATGAACAAATAAACATACGTGAGGGTAAAAAAAAAAAAAATAACAGGTCCAAAAGGGGGGAAAAAATGCATCTGTAAAAGTACTTCAGAAGAAAAGATTAAAAAAAAGTTTACAGCTGAAAAACAGATTAACAGCGGTTAAAAAGGTGGCATTTCGATGAATCCTGGTCGATGGTTTGGAGAGAAAACTTGAAAACTGAATTTAAATATATTGAAATATGAATCGCTGTAATAATCCACAACTGACAATACATGATATGAACTTCAAGTTAAAAATGCTGTTGAGGAGAATTTGACACTGAATATATTGACAATGTAACTCTAGAAATGCGTGTAATATGAACTATGAAAATAACAAATATGCTTCCATATGTTATCATGTATTTATTTTATTCAGATAACTGTACATGGGGACGTGTACATGGGCACTCACAATGATATTGCAGTTGTTAAACATTACAATCTATATGTGGTTATATATAAATAAACTATTAATAGAATTTGCAATTAATTTTAAATATCATAGCAAGTAATTAAGAATAAAACATAGTGCAATAATTGATTAATGGCAGAAGAGCACTCAGCGATTATTTATTATCATATAATATATATATCTCTAGATCTCTGAATTGGCAGTCACAAACAAATGTCAAAATATCACGGGGAAATTTCAACATCATAAGTTATCAAATATGAAAAGACTCGGCACTCGTTACTCTTTTGTATATCAAATGCACCCACGTTATACACATAATGAAACTGATATTTTTTTATGTAATTAACTGTACATGGGGATATACGGAGACAGGCACTCCCTCTGATATATAAGTACTCTAGAATGCATACTATAATTAGAAATCTATACAACAAACATATATCATTACTATAATCTAATTCATTAACCAGTGTATGTGAAATAATATTTTCTTCCTTCAAAAACTGAAAGCCGTTATATTTGGACCTAACCCTGCCCTATTTCTAGGTCTTCATTAGTTAGATATGCTTCTAAATGTTTTCTTGGTGCCCAGGCCCGATAAGGGAAATTATGTCCGTCCCAGTGTCACACTCATAAAAAAAAAGGATAAGTTAAAAAAAACAGTGTCACACTCATAAAAAAAAAGAATGAGTAAAAATAGTGACAGCAGGATATCAGAATATGGTGATATGCAATAGGAACCTAATAGAGAGAGAGAGAGAGAGAGAGAGAGAGAGAGAGAGAGAGAGAGAGAGAGAGAGAGAGAGAGAGAGAGAGAGAGAGAGAGAGAGAGAGAGAGAGAGAGAGAGAGAGAGAGAGAGAGAGCGAGAGCGAGAGCGAGAGCGAGAGCGAGAGCGAGAGAGAGAGAGAGAGAGAGAGAGAGAGAGAGAGAGAGAGAGAGAGAGTCAAGAAAAACTGTCTTATGCTCTGCAGAACTAATAGCACGCATAATCCTTAAGCAGATTAGAATATTTTTTCCTAAAATGATAACCAATTCCCTTAGATAAAATTAACTAAAGAATAAGACGTTATTGCATATGTTATTTTCATGAGTGAAACTGAAATAATGCCCTTTTATGCAATGAACATTGAGACATGGTTTCTTGAAACGCGAGGAAATAATGCAATCCTCTCTGATGCTATGCCCGTATATTAAGTATTCAGATATAAATATACTGCTTGCTTATGTCCCCACGTAATGCTTTTGATTCAAAGAAAAATAAAGAAAAATAAGCTTTCACCTCTCCCAGGCTGCTTCACCTCTTAAGAGGGGAATGAGGGTTGACTGAAGGGCATGGTATGACTTTAACCTCCCGTCTATAGCAAAAACACCAAGTTTCTCTTTCTTCTTCTTTTTTTATACTGAGAAGTCTACTATCTTAAGGGTAGAAAACACAGTTTTGTATCTGCTATTCGTCTTGATCAAGCCATGAACCACGCCAGGGAAGTAATAACTTTACCCGAAATAATCGTAAAACTCTGCAGGAAAAGACTACATCTATAGGGTACACGTACTGTCTGGTACATAAATCTGTCAGTCTACCTCCTCTTGCATGTATTATGACGCCCTTCCACCCTCGGAAAAACCCACCCCCTACAAGATCAACAACCTATGTCGTGACCGACGGTCAAAGTTTCTTTCAACCCATGCCCAAAAGCGGAAGGCTGCCATATACCTACATATATAAGCGAGTGCAACACACATACAAATATAGGTGAGTACAAATCCATAGACGACATGCCTGGGAGATATGACAATCAGTGCAAATATATGCAGGGTACACAAAGTGACTTTGCATGTGGTTGGAACAAAATTTTATTTTTTATTTATAAATTGTGGTCTGCTTTCAATGATGAAATATATTAAATTTATTTAGATATCCATTCATTTATTAATCTATTTACTTATGTAAATACATTTGGTATTCAGTTATCCTCAAGTTGGTTTGGACACGTGTAAGAAATGGATGTGAGTTTATGACCTTATCACACTAAAGGAATTAGAAAAACATACTAAATACTGTTGTGGGAATTTTTCTTATATATAAAAAGAATTTTCCATATATAGTAATGGATATTAAATCTAACAAGAGGAGCCAATATATTAAGGCTGAGAGAGTCATAATGAGTTCAGAACAGAAGACATCTATCCGAACTTATAATTTTAAGAGTTCATCTCTATAAATTAGTGTAACTACAGACTAAATGCTACAGTGCTTGTTTTATTACTTGAATTCGTGATGGGCTTTCGCTCTAGCATGAGGCAACTACAATTCATCAGGTGTAATCCAGCATATTTTTATATTCTGATATGCAAAAAGTGTGACGAATAATAATAATAATAATAATAATAATAATAATAATAATAATAATAATAATAATAATAATAATAATAACATATATATATATATATATATATATATATATATATATATATATATATATATATATATATATATATATATTCTTTTTTTTATTCAAGTAACTGTACATGGGGACATGTGCACATGGGCCCTCCCAGTGATATTGCAGTTGTTAAACATTGCAAGCTACATTGGATCATGTATAAATCAAATATTAATAGAATTTGCAATTCATTTAAAATATCACAGCAAGTAATTAAGAATAAAATATAATGTAATAATTGACTGATGGCAGAAGAGCACTCTGCGATTATTAATTAAAAGTAATATATTATGGTTTACGTGTATTAATGGCAGAAAAGCACTGAAAAAATGAAATCTTCACAGTGTGGCCTGGTCTACTAGAGTAATACATTACAAAGCAGTACAATAGGGTCTGTAATTACATTCTTACAACTATCTCAGAAGAAATATCTTGTTTAATTTGATGTCAGTCACTAGCAATCATTGCAAAATATAAAATAAAATATAAACGAATAAAATCCAATGTAAATTTAGATCATAAAAAAACAATAAAACAATTACAAAAACGTTTTTAACATTTTTGGTAGAAACCAAAAAAGTTTTATATGATATCCATATAATGCAGCGTGATACAAAAATGAAGCTAAAAGGAATGATATAAAAGCGCCAAGGGAACCTTGTGTGTGTGTGTGTGTGTGTGATTACCTAATTGTGATTACCTAATTGTGTTTACGGGAAAGAGCCCAAAGCTCGTAACTTCCCGTCTCCTCATCGGTTCCATTTTAGACTTAGTGATACTTATCATACCTGTCCTTAAAACTATGGATTGAGATACCATTAACTACCTCCTCGCTTAGCCAATTCCAATTATCAACTACTCTTACACTGAAAAAGTATTTCCTTACATCCTGCAAAGAAGTTTTCTTACGAAGCTTCAAACTATGACCTCTAGTTCTAGAGCCAGCCATATCGAAATATCGATCCCTATCCACTCTATCATAACCATGAAGGAATTTAAAGACTGTCACCATATCCCCCCTTACTCTTCTAGCTTCGAGTGATGGTAAGTCTAATTCCCTCAGCCTCTCATCATAACTGAGATTGCGTATTTCTGGCACCAGTTTCGTGGCATGTCTTTGAACTTTTTCAAGCTTAGCTATGTGCTTTTTCAAGTGCGGATTCCAAAAGGGGGCTGCATATTCGAGTTTTGGCCTCACATAGGTTACATAAATATTTCTGAACATTTCCTTGTCCATGTGCCTGAAGGCTACCCTTACATTTGATAAGAATGCATATGCTGCCCTTACTATGCCATTTATATGTATTTCTGGAGACAAATCTGCCAGTATGTTTACTCCTAGGTCTCTCTCATTTTCTGTCTCTTGAAGTTGTACTCCAGCCACCGAGTAGTCAAGCTTGGGCCTTCTTGCACTTGTACCCATTCTCATTACCTTACATTTTGAAGTATTGAATTTCATTAGCCACTTTTCTGACCACTCATGCAGATTATTTAGATCCTCCTGAAGTTCTCTACCATTGTTCTCGTTTTTTACTTTCTTCACAATCTTTGCATCATCTGCAAACATATTCATGAATGAATTTACAGACTCTGGTAGGTCATTTACATATACAAGGAACAAAAGTGGCCCTAAAACTGAACCCTGTGGAACTCCACTACTAACTCTTCTGTGTGTGTGTGTGTGTGTGTGTGTGTGTGTGTGTGTGTGTGTGTGTGTGTGTGTGTGTGTGTGTGTGTGTGTGTGTGTGTGTGTGTGTGTATTTTTTTATTTTTTTTTAGCAGCGTTGAGCAGAGGAAGGGAGAAATTTGATACCGCTGAAGCTTTGCGTTCCCCCAAAGTTCTTGTTATTCTTCCCAAGCCGAGTCCAAAAGCGCCTCTTAAAAAGACTTCTCATTCATAGTACCACACACACACACACACACACACACACAGAGGCAACTTTTCTTTGCACACACGGTTGGATAAAAAAAAAAATGTATGTAGCTGGGAACGAAAAATAGTTCATACTGATAAATACTGTGCTTGACTGTCTTGAAGTAGGAAAAAATAAACATACTGTTTCCCTAACGTCACTAACGAACCATAAACTTCATTCACATCATATACAGAATGCTGGCCACTAACATAGACATCACTGTCTTTGTGTGAGCCTTAAGCACAATTAGGTAATTTCTTAAACAGTGTAAACCTAGGATACCATATTGTTAGTTATCTAGACACACACAAACGGATTTCATAAACGCAACTGACGAGGTTCTGTATGGCTAGAATCCCATGTGGGATCCTAGCCATACACAGAACCACGTCAGATGCGTTTATGAAATCCATTTGTGTGTGTCTAGCTAACTAACAATATGGTATCCTAGGTTTACACTGTTTAAGAAATCGGGCCCAAGACACAATGAAACACAAAGCAAAGAGAAATGAATGGGGAGTGTTGTGGCTTGTCAGATGTGTAGTGATAATAAGAAATGTATAGTGAATATACAAGAATATTCTGTGTAGATGTATGTATAGAAAAAGTAAAGAGGATCTATCTATTTACTATCTATCTACATAAAATTAATTACAAATTCTATTAATATTTTATTTATACATGACTAAATATAGATTGTACTGTTTAACAACTGCAATATCACTGGGAGTGCCCATGTGCACATGTCCCCATGTACAGTTATTCGATTAAAAAAAACATAGAAAGATATATTTTATTATTGTTTTTTTTTTCTACGCACTTCAAAATTATCTCCTTTTTTTCTTATTCTCCTTTTACGAATAAATCTGCAAGACGGGCATTCTCGCCTATTGTGGAGCCTGAGGGTGTGAATCTTTTGTTTCAGAGCCGACCTCATACGATAGCAGTCAACAAGGGCTATTGAAAATATTGTTACAAATATTACTCTTAATTAGTAATTGCAGAGTGCTCATCTGCTATTAATACATGTAAACCATAATATTATTACTCTTATTTACTATTGCAGAGTGCTCTTCTGCTATCAGTCAACTATTACATTATATTTTACTATTAATTACTTGCTATGATATTTAAAATTAATTGAAAATTCCATTAATATTTTATTTATACATAGCCAAATAGATTGTAATGTTTATCAACTTCAATATCACTGGGAGTGCCCATGTCCCCTTGTACAGTTATCTGAATAAATAAAAAATAAAAAACTATTACAGCCTTTCACTTTGTCAGGTGTGCGGACATATGTTCTATTTTACTACTGTCTCCAGTGTAATCCAGAATAAGTTCTGGTAAAGAGGAATACTTTGAAAACCATCGCATGGGTAAATGAATCCAGTAATGCTTGGGTGTGTGCCTTGCACTAACCCAGCTATGAATAGTTTAATAACTTCATGTTTACGCAAATATATATATATATAATATATATATATATATATATATATATATTATATATATATATATATATATATATATATATATATATATATATATATATATATAATATATTATATATATATATATATAATATATATATACAGCGAATTTATTTCCGTTCTGTGCAAAACACCCCTTTCAATATCATAAATTTTAGCAGATGATAAACTTACATTAAGATATCAACTCCTACTGTATAGCAGCATTGATACCTACTATAAGTAATGAAATTGACGTTCGAAACTTAGAAAAAGTTAAAATCTTGAATCGATTATCTGCATGATAATTTCACACAGAAGAAAATGCAGTTTTGAACTGATTTTTATTATGCCATTAAAAGATGGATATATAATATTACAGCCTCAGAGATTATAGCAAGTTTCCTGTTATATCAAACTAAATATATTAATATATTTTCTTTCCCCCTAAAACTAAATTCTTATATTTATCACCTTATCACCAAGATGCCTGGTAGACACTACTGTCTGTCAGCTGGCACTCCTCTTAGAAACCCTCTCCAGTCTTCTCGTTCTTCGTACCAGTTATTTTCTTCCACTTCCCGCAGAGACGTTCCTCTCCTTTCCAAAGCTGTCGCCACACCTTCCAGCCATCTTTTCCTTGGTCGGCCCACTGGCCTCTTCCCTTGCGGCTTCCAAATAAGGTACTTCTTTGGTTTTCTATGTTCTTCCATCCTCATTACATGTCCGTACCACCGCAGCTTGCTCTTTTCTATATCATCCAGCAGGGGTAGCACATTCACTTCATTCCTAATGTACTCATTTCTAATTTTGTCTCTTCTTGTAACATTCTTGATTAGCCTGAGTACTTTCATTTCGGCCGCTTGCAGCTTTGATTTTGTCTTCGTTGTGAGCGACCAGGTCTCTGATCCGTAGAGCAATATCGGCTTTAAGATGCTTTGATAAATTGTGACTTTGCACTTCATTGGTATGTTGGCATCTCGGAGTAGAGGGTACATCAACCCAACATTTCTGTTATATTTCGCAATTCTGTTATTTATTTCTACCTCCTGCATGTTGTTACTTCCGACATTTACCCCCAAATGGGTGTAGTTGTCAACCTGGTGAAGTTTGTCCTGACCAATATATATATCTAGCAGCCGTTCTTTGTTTCTTGATATGACCATTATCTCAGTTTTACCTCTTTGGGTATTGATCTTCATTCCGTTACTCTCCATTCCAGTCCACCATTTAGTTGCTACTTCTTGGATATCTGCTGCGGAACCAGCCAGCACCACCACATCATCTGCATACAACAAAGTTTCCTCTCCATTCTCGCCGATCTTTATGTCTCTTATGCATTTATCCATGAACACTATGAACAGAAGTGGTGAAAGCACATCGCCTTGTCTTACACCCGACTTGATGGAGAACTCCTCGCTCTCAATTTTCTGAGTTCTTACTCTGCTGGTGCAACTTGAATATACACTTACTATTGCTCTCACCAACTTCGGTGGCACTCTATAGTGTTCATCCATTAATATGTTCCATAGGTGGTTCCTATTTACACAGTCAAAAGCCTTTTGGAGATCGATAAATAGGGCATACTTGTCAATGCCCCATTCCCAACTTTTTTCCAGTAACATTTTAACAGCAAATATTGGGTCAGTAGTACTACGTCCCGGTCTGAAACCATATTGGCTATCATCCAAAACGCCCTCCACACATCGTCTCAACCTTCCTTCCAAAATTCGAGTATAAATTTTTCCAGCATGGGACAGCAATGTCACTCCTCGGTGATTGTCGCATTCAGTCTTGTCCCCCTTTTTTAGAATTGGGCTGATAATTCCCTTCTGCCAATCTGAAGGTACGATTTCTGTAAGGTAGGCAGCGTTACATATGTCCAACAATTTCTTAACCACACTTTCCCCCCCCGCCTTCAGCAGCTCCACCGGCAAGCCATCCTCTCCGGGGGCTCTTCCGTTTCTCATCCTTGCCATAGCCACCTTCACTTCATTCATAGTGATGAGTTCCACCTCTCCATCTCTCCGGATGATATGGTTTTCGGGTATCCCCTGGTTACTTGGTATATTTAGCATTTCATCAAAATACTCCCTCCATCTCTGCGATATTTCGTTGTGCTCGGTTAAGAGAGATCCAGTCTTATCCTTTATTGCATAGCTGGTATTATTTCTTTTTCCTCGGTAATTCCTTGCTAGGTTGTATAAAAGTTTCCTGGTTCCTTCATAGTCAGACTCCAACTCCTCCCCAATCTTCTTCCAACTATCTGTTTTTGCTTTTCTTTTTATCCTCTGAGCTTCATTTCTGGCCAATTCATACTGTGCTCTATCCCCTTGGGATCTTGTTTTTAGCCATCTTCTGAACCCATTCATTTTGGCTTTCACCGCACTTTTCACTTCTTCATTCCACCAAGGGGTTCTCTTCTTTTGTCCTCTATATGGTACTTTCTGGCCTAGGACTTCGCTTGCAGCTTCAGCAACTTCGGTCTTGAAACTGTTCCACATTGATTCAGAGCTGTCTCCCACCTCCCCCATATCAACATTTTCCAGCTTAGTCTTGATACTCCGTCCCAACTCCTCCTTTGTTGCCTCCACTCTTATTTTGCTCAGCTTATATCGTTTTGCTCCTCTGCATCTGTTTCTGTTTGGTTTTTTTATGTTTATTTTCGCCAAGACCAGTCTGTGATCTGCATCTAATGACACAGATGGAATTGCCTTGACATCGCAAAATATGCCTCTGTTGTTTGTCAGAAAAAGGTCAATCATAGAGCTCTGTGAGTAAGTGTGTGTGTTACTATTGTATCTGTACCAAGTCCACTTTTGACTCATTCTGTGCTTATAATATGTATTCATTATTTGCATGTTATTGATTTTAGCAAAATCCAAAATTCTGACTCCTGCTTCATTTTGGTCTCCCACGCTGAATGCTCCCATATTACTATCATAATTCCTTCTGTCGCATCCTATGTGTCCATTGAAGTCTCCACATATGATCACATTATTCTGGTATTTGACACTGTCCACTGTCTCCTGCAGCTCCACATAGAATTCCTCCTTCTCAGCTGTTGGTCGGCCCTGTTGTGGCACATATACTTGTATAATACTGACCCCATCTTCAATTTTCAAATCAATTGCGACCATCCTTGCACTTATGTGGGTCACTTTTTCCACAGCGTCTCCCAATGTTGGTTCCAGGAGAAATCCAACGCCATGCTTTGAATCGTCTCCCCCACTGTAGATCAGTCTATAGTCCTCATGGACCATCCTATCGCCACTTCCTCTCAGCCTGGTTTCCGACAGGGCCAGCAGAGACAGCCGCCTCATCTTCATCACCTCAACCAGCTCCTCCTCCTTATTTCTGAGAGTAGCTACGTTAATTATACCAAAGCGAAGTTTATTTCCATTATTCAAATTCGTTAGTCCATGTTCAGTTGCGGTCGTAATCGAAGAGGTCCGTCCCAACCCGGGGATTCTTTGCACCCCCCTCCTATTCAAAGGCTGCCGGGGACTGGGGGCCATTTCTCTTTGGTGTGCCATGCATAGCTTGAGCATAGAGGTTTTTACATCAGTGGGTTGCTAGCCCTATCCTGATAACCCTAAATTCTATCCCACAGAAAAATATTGGAAAATCAATATAAAAGAGGGAAATGCTTATGAAAGTACAAGACAGCATAACTGGGATTCTAGACTCAAATATTTTACCCAGTATTATTAAACTAATTCCTAACCTAAACTACATCATAACAGTCGCATCCCCCATTAATTAAATGGGAGGTATATTCCCCCAGATCCCCATCAGCTGTGACTGATTTTATGTCACGGACTCCCTTTGCTATTAAGGGCTAAGGACGGCGCCTTCTTGCGAGGGAATATGGTTCTGACAAGTGCGAACGTTACCCTGAGCGAATGCCCCTTCTAACCTAAGACCGTGGCAGGTCTCGAATCCACGACCTGACAAATCAAACTCACTAGCGTTCTCTCTCTCTCTCTCTCTCTCTCTCTCTCTCTCTCTCTCTCTCTCTCTCTCTCTCTCTCTCTCTCTCTCCTTGATATGTATGACTATGAAGCCCCAGTGGTGTTTCTATTGTTCATCTAATTAATGCATGCCTATGTATATGTACCTACTTATTACTCTAACCTGAAAATTGTTATTCTATATTTGTTTCAAATTGTCTGCAGCAGTACTGTTGAAAAGTTAATAACTTAAATGATAGCACTCAGAAAGGGCTATTGAAAATATTTTTACAAATATTACTCTTAATTATTAATTGCAGAGTGCTCATCTGCTATTAATACATGTAAACTATAATATTATTACTCTTAATTAATAATTGCAGAGTGCTCTTCTGCCATCAATCTATTATTACACTATATTTTATTCTTAATTACTTGCTATGATATTTAAAATTAATTGCACATTCTACTATTATTTTATTTATACATAACCAAATATAGATTGTAATGTTTATTAACTGCAATATCACTGGGAGTGCCCATGTGCACATGTCCCCATGTACAGTTATCTGAATAAATTAAAAAAAAAGCGTTACCACTCGGCCACCAGATCCTCATTAGCTATTTACGAATGTTCATTGCTTCTCCAACTGGTGGTTCTGAAGTGCAGATTCAGATAACTGTACATGGGGATAGGATCACATGGGCACTCCCAGTGATATTGCAGTTGCTAAACATTAAGGGCGGTTTACAAGGCCCTAAACAATCTATTTGGTAATGTATAAATAATATATTAATAGAATTTGCAATTCATTTTAAATATCATAGCAAGTAATTAAGAATAAACTATGGTGTAATAATTGATTGATGGCAGAAGAGCACTCTGCGATTAATAATTAAGAGTAATATATTATGGTTTACTTGTATTAATAGCAGATGAGCACTCTGCGATTATTGATAAAGAGTAATATTTGTAACAATATTTTTCATTAGCCCTTGTTGAGTGCTATCATTTTAGTTCAATTTCCACTTTTCCACAGTACAGCTCATCGGAAAACTTAAGACAGACGTTCTACGTCTGTGACGTGTATTATGACGAAAGTTCAAGTCAACACCATGTTATTTACTCGTCCTCCCACCAAAGTAAACCAACGACTTTGCAGGAAGGGGGAAGGGGTTATAGAAGCCGGGCGTACAAGGACGCTGGAGTAATGCGACTCCATCAGACATAAATGGGTCATCGTACTAGTGCTCTACTTATGCGTATATACAAAAACAGTTCAAAGAAGAAAAAAAAGACCTTCACAGCCTCTTGATATTTCGCATATTGTATACATACGTCTTGAACTCTGTGACTTGGAAGTTTGTGTAGTTGTAATGTAACTGTACAGCCTTCAAGAATGAAGACGAAATAAAGATTATTATTATTATTATTATTATTGTTTTCCGAACTTTATGGATCTGAGGTTTGTGCAATTCTCACGTAACTTTTTGAAAGGGTTTTCTTGCAGATCTTAGTGACAGAAAGGAACTTTTCAAGTAAAAAAATTATGGCAGTAATTTTGCTAACACTAATGACATATTCAGAGACAAGTTTTGGTACGGAAGTTAGCACTCTCTGATTGACGACCACTTCGTCACTATCACACTGCTTTGTCAAGTACTTGCTGTCGTTTATAATTTTCTTAAACTATCGTCCTGTAACCAACCCCTCTTATAATGCGAACGCAAGACCCAATAAAATCAATTCAAAGAAGGTCACTAATATTTGGGAAATTATGTTTCATAAATATTTAAATTCTTTCTAACCAGTGAGATCTGTTAATAGTTGGGGAGACGTACGGGCCAGGTGGTAAAGTCGGAAGGCTAAGTTCTCTGGTAAGCCTAATGCAGGCTAAATTAATTGTGGAGGGCCGTTCTTATTAAAGAATACTTCCTCCGTGTTCCCCTGCGTGTCGTAAAAGTCGACTAAATGGGGCGGAGCGAGGGGGCTGGGAATCCCCTCCTCTGTATTTAATTCCCACAAAAAGTCAAAGTATTGTCTTTGACTCAGCCACCCTCCTTATAGGGGGGAATATGGCTTTGATATATGGATGGATGGATGTTTACTTGTCTCACTGGTTATAAAAATTTATTCTAGGATGAATTTTTCTACTATACTTTGTCAGCTTTCGTGGAATATTTAATGACTTTTAGTGCTAACTGTGACCCTTGAATAAGAATAGTAAAGTATGGACGTAAAGGAACTGATTTCGCTAATTTAACACCAACTATTGAAGCTGAATATCTGATATGCTGTAGTAGGAGTGAGATCTTTAATTCATGTTGTATGATGCTGATGCACAGGACAACCACGAATAATCCTCATATTTTAATCTTACTTTAAGGGTTTTAGGAGAGACGTTGTCACTGTGTAGAGCTGCTGGGCATGATAGTCAACAACTGACCTGATATATGGATGATGGAATGTTCACAATATATCAACACCAACAGTATATACCCTGTTGGTTAGAAGATTTAATGGTCTAAGCCTCCGTTATGTGTTCTAAAACTGCTTTTACGATTAATTGATGTAAGTGTGGACTTGGGTATGTAAAAAAGAAAAAATCTGCCCTCATCGAGCCTGGGCACGAAAAAAAAAAGTAACGAATATCCAAGAATATTCGTTGTTGATGGAGGCATAGAAATAGAACCGTAACTGAGGAAAGACATTACATCGAACTGTCCTGGACAATTCTAGTTAAGTCCAAAAGACCCTTCAGCTATAGTATCACAACGGGCGGCTGGTGTCATGGGCCAACCTACTACATGGATTACAGTGAGTCAAAGTTTCATCAGGTGAGAGAGAGAGAGAGAGAGAGAGAGAGAGAGAGAGAGAGAGAGAGAGAGAGAGAGAGAGAGAGAGAGAGAGAGAGAGAGAGAGAGAGAGAGAGAGAGAACCCATGCTTCTATCCACGTGACATGTGGTTGACAACAGCTAAGGCTATCACGATCATACCACAAAACATAGTTCAACTCCGCAGCTATACGCCTCCATATAATATAATATTTCTGATGACTGACACATACACAGTTACGGTGCTCTCCACTAGATTCTTAAGGCAGAAGTTTAATACTGTTGTTATGACAGACAATGGGCCGGATATGTACCAGCAGCACGGAACTTTCAATTTGAATCATGAATTTGCTGATAACCCAACGCAGTGTGTTCAGAATATTATTTTGAAAACATTTTTAAATTATCTAACTATACTTTTCTCCCAATTTTTCTCAGGGTACAAGACCACACAAACAAAGTTGAGAATTGGTGCAACAATACCCACTAACCGCAAGTCTATCATCATCGTGTTTCATGAGTCCATTGAAATTCAAAGACAGATAAAACTTAACGTGTCAGGTTTCAAGTGAAAAGTCTTCTTACCTTACTCTGATATTATCGGAAGCCATTTTTAACTCGAAGAAAGAGGGTATGATCAATTTCGTATGAGTAATTGGGCATCCTTTTATTTATTTATTTATTTTAGTCCAGTAATTCTGTAACCTTAGATTCACGTTTGCGGTTACAGTTATCGCTAGAATTAAAAGACGCCATTCGTAAGTTTAAAATATATATATATATATATATATATATATATATATATATATATATATATATATATATATATATATATATATATATATATATATATATATATATATATATATAGATCTTCGCACTACAAAATAAACTTTGTATTCCTTTAGAAGTCATTTCCATGTCTAGTAATACTTGTATATGTAACAGCTGAAGAGCATTAACATGGTACAGAGAGAATCTGATACCAAACTGAATACCTAAATATGAATGAAGCATTGGTAATACAAATCCTTAGTTAGCTAAAATAAACACAAGTAGATTAAAAACAACCATAAAAGAAACATGCATTGTACTAGCTGCACGATGTTACAGATAACACCAGAAAATAAACACGTCCTATGTAAGTAGAGCTGCAACATATGGTCGGAAAGGAAAATCCATTTGGACATGAATACAAACGTTACCATCAAAGCCCCCCACACAGGAACATTAGGCACAGAAGAGGTTAACAGACGTCATCTACAAAATGAAAATAAACAAAAGTTGATACGTCTCGAGGCTCTTTCGGTGTTAACCTTAAAAAGGCCGAGGAATAGACACTTGGAGCAGAGATTAAAACGTCAGAGGCACGTGATGTCTAGAGATGGAGGACATCACATCTAAAACCAGACACATTGTTTATTTACAGAGAGGATTTCACTTCTCGCGTCCCTACTCAACGTGTAAGTCATTCCAAAAGTCTATCTTATTTGCTCCTTTTCTTATATATTTCTTCATTTTGACTTTAATCTACAATTATTTCAAATGGAAACAATAAACCCTAGCTTCGTGGTGAGAAATAGTCAGACCGTGCTGAGAAATAGTCACACTATGAAACCGAGTGAGAAAAGAGAAAATAAAAGGGTAGCGTCTTAGGAAAAGAAGGTATGGGGCTTGAACACATAAATAAATAAATTTGAGAGTGGTAGACAGAAACAAGTAGACAGGACCCTCAACTACGGTTGAGATGTGTTGTCTGAAGAGGAGGCGTCGGTGTTAAGTGGTGAAGATCATCTCTGTTTGTGCTCTTGTGAGGGAGAGACGAAAAGAAGTGTGTCTGGCTTTTCTCTCGGTTCATTCTATACTCTCCGGATTACCCCCCCCAAAAAAATAATAATAATATCTAACAAAAACAATATTAAAAAATCTGCTCTGAAATTAGAATCAAAGGCCATATTTTTCTTCTAGGAGGTTAAAAAAAATAGATTAAACATCAAAGTAGAAGAGATGAGAACACTGCAGTTCTGCTTATTTGTAATTATCTATATTGTGTATGGACTAGTCGTACACAGAACTTGACTGAATGGGAAACTTTATGTTTAATTAAAGGTAAATTTAATTATTTGAAATGGTTCTTGAATATTTGTTATGCAAGTAATATACAGAATATATTAACCAAAGAATTTTCCAATGTAATTTTGTAATCATTTAACAATTGTAAATATTGTACATTTGACATTTAAAAAATAAAAGAAAAAAAAAATAAAGACTAGGAAAACCAGTCTTTGCATTATGAAATATACTGAATATTAATTAAAAAGTACTGCATGGTCATTGCGAGTAAAGATAGAGTTTAAACTAAGTACTCTCATCTTTTAACCCTAATTAAACATTATATATATATATATATATATATATATATATATATATATATATATATATATATATATATATATATATATATATATATATATATATATATATATATATATATATATATATATATATCTGTGTGTATGTGTGTGTGTGTGTGTGTGTGTACACTTAAACAATCATATAAATAAATAAATAAATAAATAAATAGATAAATAATGCAAGGAATAAAAAAAAGGTCCATTTTTGGAGCCATTTGGTGTTCTTCAGTTAAGTCTGTGAGTTCCCCCATCCCTTAGCCAGCTGTTTATACAATAATGAATGATCGCATCAAGAGAGACCTGCCGCTCTTCACTAAAGGATACATCTTGCAAATCTATTTCATTCGTTCTATTTATTCACTGAATGGAACTGTTAGACAACAGATAAATAGAAGATATTCTATATGGCATTCATTATCCAAATTAGTTCTTTTACTTGTGTATGTGTAGTGTGAATACTTGTCTGTGCGCCTGTGTGTGTGTGTGTGTCATTGCCTAATTGTAATTACCTAATTGTGGTAACGAGATATACCCCAATCCTCGTAGCTCCCCGTCTCTTGATCGGATCGAATTCATTATATATATATATATATATATATATATATATATATATATATATATATATATATATATATATATATATATATATATATATATATATATATATGAATCATTTTTTTACCCCGACCGGGACTCGAACCTAGGACTTATAATTACTAAGTCAAGGCGCTACCAACTACACACCACAGAAGGTATAAAAGGAATCCAACCTTATAGCTTATATCTGCTATACTTAGGGATGAACGCATTCTATCTGAATGCCACTATGTTCATATTACAGATTCCCCAACCTCACTCGTGGCTTCATTTTAGCATTTATTTCAATTCCCAATCTCATTCGGGCCATGAAATAACCAGATAAGCACATTACATATGTGAAAACATGTTTTCACATATGTAATGTGCTTATCTGGTTATTTCATGGCCCGAATGAGATTGGGAATTGAAATAAATGCTAAAATGAAGCCACGAGTGAGGTTGGGGAATCTGTAATATGAACATAGTGGCATTCAGATAGAATGCGTTCATCCCTAAGTATAGCAGATATAAGCTATAAGGTTGGATTCCTTTTATACCTTCTGTGGTGTGTAGTTGGTAGCGCCTTGACTTAGTAATTATAAGTCCTAGGTTCGAGTCCCGGTCGGGGTAAAAAATGATTTTTACACTCAATGGCACATCAAATTTGCCCCTAAAACTACGGATGCAGGTAGCTTTCACGGTTTCTTTTCTTAGTGAGTTTTATCAACTATACTTACACTAAAAAGTACTTCCTTACATCCTGCAAAGAAGTTTTCCTACTTAGCTTCAAATTATGACCTCTAGGTCTAGAGCCATCCATATAAAAAAAATAAACTCACTGTCCATTCTGTCAAAACCCAAAGTGCATTTTAAATACGACATTATATTCCATGTGCACATGTCCCCATGTACAGCTATCTAAATAAATAAAAAAATATATATATTCCACCTCTTCCACCAGTTTCAAGTGATGGCAAGTCAAACTTCCTCAGCTTCGTAGCATGTCTCTGAAGTTTTTACAGCTTATTTAGAAGATTTTTCAAATGTGGATTCCAAGAGGGTAATGCATATTCAAGCTCTGGCCTCACATACGTCGCATGACTATTTCTGAACATTTCCTTATTCATGTGCCTGAAAGCCACAAATATGTTTGCTTAGAGAGCATATGCTGCCATAACTATGCCATGTTGGCGATATATATATATATATATATATATATATATATATATATATATATATATATATATATATATATATATATATATATATATATATATATATATATATATATATATATATATATATATATATATATATATATATATGTACAGTGTATATATATATATATATATATATATATATATATATATATATATATATATATATATATGAGAGAGAGAGAGAGAGAGAGAGAGAGAGAGAGAGAGAGAGAGAATAATAAAAAAATAAATTATTGACAAGAAAGCGTACCACCACTCTCCAAAGGACAGCTCATAACCACTCAAGTTCCATCAAATCGATCTTCAGTTCGCATCCCTTATATATACAAATTTATATATATATATATATATATATATATATATATATATATATATATATATATATATATATATATATATATATATATATATATATATATATATATATATATATATATATATATATATATATATTTATATATATATATATATATATATATATATATATATATATATATATATATATATATATATATATATATATATGTGTGTGTGTGTGTGTGTGTGTGTGTGTGTGTGTGTGTAATCACCGTGGCTCTATGGTAGCGTCCGCTATCTTGAGGCGTCAGGTCGAGGGTTCGCGCCCCGTCACGGTCTGAGGTTAGCAAAGGGCATGCACGCAGGGTAATGATTAAATCTGCCAAAACAAGTCCTTCGCAAGAAGGCAACCGTCCTAGCCCTTGTTAGAAATGGGAGCTAGTGACTTAACACCGGAGCAAACAAACAAACATATATATATATATATATATATATATATATATATATATATATATATATATATATATATATATATATATATATATATATATATATATATATATATACTGGTGGAGGGATAGCACTCCTCATAGGTGCAAGATTTCAGGTTGAAGAAATGAACTTTGTTATAGAAAGTGAGTATAAAGAATTCCTTGTTGCTCGCATAAATACCAGGTCAGAGAGCACTATAATAACTGTTGTATATAACCCACCAAGGAACCAGCATAGGCTAGATTTTTAGGAGGAAAGTCATATCGGTACTATTGAAGTCATAAACTTAGTTGTTAACATTGCAAGTTAGAAAAAATGCAGGATTTTGATTATGGGGGATTTTAATCATAAATATATAGAGTGGATAAATCTTGACCCACACAGTGGTGAGGACTCATTCTGGGCAAGATTCCTACTTTGCGTATAAGGGAATTTCCTATACAAACATGTACTGGAACCAACGAGGGCCAGGGGTGGGGATGATCCATCGCTGTTTGATCTAGTATTCACAGATAATGTGTTGGATATTGAAGAAAATGAGTATGAACCACCAATTGGAAAAAGTGACCAATGTGTGTTGTTGATGGAGTATATCATCGAAGATGTTCTGCCTGAAAGTAAAGGCACAGAGGACACGAGGAGGAACTATCCAAAAGGAGATTATATGAAAAGTAAGGAGATTTTGCAGTTATTGACTGGAAGACATTATTTAACGACAAATCTGTACGAGAAATGTACGACATTTTTTGTGAGGAATATGGGAAGATATTAGATTGTTACATACCTTCCACCAAAATAGGAGTTATTCATGCCAGTGAGATATGTTTCAATAATGACTGTAAGACAGTTAAGGAGAGGAGAGACAATCTTGGAAAAGGCATAGAAGGAGAAAAAGTATTAATGCCTGGCAGACATAAAAGAGTAAGATATTATTACCTAAGTAAAAGAAGAAATGTAGAGAGAGATTATGAAAGGGACGCCACCAGGAAGGCTAAACAAAATCCCAAACTTTTCCACAGCTTTATCAGAGGAAAACTAAAGGTCAAAGAACAGGAATTTAAGCTTTAGAGAGCGGAGGGAAGCATCACTGAGACGGATGAAGAGATCTGCGAAAAATTGAACAAGGAGTTTCAGTCAGTATTTACAGTAGAAAATACCCCACCCCCTCAGTTTGCAGAGATAGGAGCTCATGGGCCGGTATTAGAAAACATCATCTTTTCAGCCACAGAGGTATAGAAAGTGCTGATGGAGTTAGATGCCCATAAAGCTACAGGTCCTGATGATATATCCCCTTATATACTTAAGAAATGTGCTAAATCAATATCAGCTGCACTACGTATAATATTTGAAAAGTCACTGAAATCTGGGGAGATTCCAAGATGCTGCAAACAAGTGAATGTGGTACCTATCTTCAAAAGTGGAGGGAGGGATACAGCTCTAAACTACATACCTGTTTCCTTGACCAATATAGTTTGCAAGGTTATGGAGCAACTACTAAAAAAACACATCTCTCTTTACTTGGAGTCCTTCAACTTTTTGTCAGTGAGACAACATGGCTTCAGAAAAGGTAGGTCAATAGTAACAAACTTATTAGAATTTTATGATGAGGTAAGCCAAATCTTACAGGATAGAGAGGGCTGGGCAAATTGCATATTCCTAGACTTCCAGGAGGCATTTGATATGGTTCACAAAGGAGACTTTTTAAGAAGCTGCAAGCAATGACGAGAAAAGGTGGATATGTCTTGGAATGGATGAAAACATACTTAGAAGGAAGGGAACAGAGGGTTAGAGTAAGACACTCAAGTGTCTAAATGTTTGGTAGTGGAGTTCCACAGGGTTCAGTTTTAGGGCCACTTTTGTTCCTTGTATATGAAAATGACCTACTAGAGTCTGTAGATTCATTCATGAATATCTTTGCAAATAATGCAAAGATTGGAAAAAGTAAGAGACAAGAACAATGGTAGAGAACTTCAGGAAGGCCTAAATAGTCTACAGGAGTGGTCAGAAAAGTGGCTTATGAAATTCAGTACTTCTAAATGTAAGCTTGGCTACTCAATAGCAGGACCAGAACTTCAAGAGACAGAGAATGAGAGAGATCTAGGAGTAAACAAACTGGCAGATTTGTCTCCAAACATGCATATAAATGGCATAGTTAGGGCAACATATGCTTTCTTATAGCAAACGTAAGGGCAACCTTCAGGCACATGGACAATAAAATTTTCAGAAATATTTATGTAACCTATGTGAGGCCAAAGCTTGAATATGCCGCAAACTTTTGGAATCAATACTTGAAAAAAGCACATAGTTAAGCTGGAAAGGTTCAGAGACATGCCACGAAAATGGTGCCATAAATACGCAATCTGAGTTATGAGGAGAGGTTGAGGGAGTTAGACTTACCATCACTCAAAGCTAGAAGAATGAAGGGGATATGGTGCCGGTTTTTAAATTTCTTCATGGTTATGACAGAGTTGATAGGGATTAATATTTTGATATGACAGGCACTAGAAGTAGAGGTCATAGTTTAAAGATTTGTAAGAAAACTTCTTTGCAGGATGCAAGAAAGTACTTGTTTACTGTAAGAGTAGTTGATGATTGGAATTCGCTAAGCGAGGAGGTAGTCAATGCTAACTAACTCAATCCACAGTTTTAAGAACAAATATGCAAATGGAACCGACCAGGAGACGGGAGTTACGAGCATGGGGCTCTTTCCTGTAAGCACAATTAAGCAGTTACAATTAGGTAATTACTGTAAACACATTTAAGTAATTACTATTAGGTAATAACACACACACACACACACACACACACACACACACACACACACAC
>JAXCGZ010017304.1:0-42500 GCA_037179515.1 Halocaridina rubra | reverse complement strand
GTGTGTGTGTGTGTGTGTGTATGTATGTGTGTATATATATATGTATGTACCTACTTATTATTCTAACCTGAAAATTGTTATTCTATATCTGCTTCAAATTGTCTGCAGTAGTACTGTTGAAAAGTGAAATGTAATTTAAATGATAGCACTCAACAAGGGCTATTGAAAATATTGTCACAATGATTACTCTTCAAGTACTCTTCAATTATTACACTATATTTTATTATTAATTACTTGCTATGATATTTAAAATTAATTGCAAATTCTATTAGTATGTTATTTATACATAACCACATAGATTGTAATGTTATCAACTGCAATATGACTGGGAGTGCCCATGTGCACATGTCCCCATGTACAGTTATCTGAATAAATTAAATATATATATATATATATATATATATATATATATATATATATATATATATATATATATATATATATATCACTCTTTTTCTCTCAAATGCACACACACAAACACACTATATTCATATTTTAAGCAAAAATATGATAAATACAAGTAAAAAATTAAAGACCAAGAGAGGACTCTTTTCTAAAAGCATCATCATCAGCTCTCGGTTTCTCCCATCAGGGGTCGCCACAGCGGATCAATCGTCTCCATATTGCCCTATCCCCTGTCTCCTCTTCCGTCACACCACACACCCTCATGTCCTCCTTCACCATACCCGTAGATCTCTTCAACCTACCTCTCCCTCATCTTCGTGGAAGCTCCTACCACTGCAGCCTGCTCGCAATATACTCCTCATCATTCCTCAGAACATGCCCACTCAGAACATGAAACCATCTCAGTCTCGCCTCTCTCATCATGTCCTTAAACTTCCCTACCGGTGCTGTCCCTCTAATATACTCATCCTAGTCACGCCCAGAGAAAACTGCAACATCATCACTGCCACCTCCAGCCCTAATTCCAGTCATATTGTGAGTGGGACTGTTTCTAAGCCATATAACACAGAGGGTCTTACTACCGTTTTGCAAACTTTACCTTTTACTCTTGCAGGTACCCATTTATCACATATAATTCCCATCTCTCTTCTCCACCCACCCCATCCCACCTGCACTTTCTTCTTCACCTCTCTACCACACTCTCCAGTTGTCGTGGTGACTATTATTCCACTGGATGACACCAAATTGTCGTGTGACTATCCCACTAGTTGTCACTAGTGTCGTGGTGTTACTATTTCACAAGAGGATTTTAAATATGGTAGCGTGGTTGGTGAAAGAGATCTTCTTTATATGTATTTATTTCTAGCTTACATATATGTACTCAGAGCTCCCATTACTACAGTTCCTGTCACGAACGATGCCAGATTTCCGCCCCCAAGGGGGAAGCTAGCTAAGCTGTGCTACATCACGTCCGCTCCTGACAAGGCCCAGTCTCTAACTGAACCTTTGTAGTTACTCATGGCAGTCGGTGGGGCATCGTAGGTGTCACTGCCACCTGGCACTTTTAGGCATGTCTGAAATTCCTTGTGAAGCTATAGGCATCTTTAATATGCCTTACGACACAGTCCTTTGAGCAGTTGGCCCCAAATACTTAAACTCATCCACCTTTGCATCCTTGATGCATTCCCAGCCCAACTTTGAACCAATCCATCAATCCTGCTGCACACATTCCCGCTGTCACATTGTTCTCATACGTATCTTGCACCACCTTCACATACTTCTCTGCTATTCCTGACTTCTTCATACACTATCACAACTTCACCCTTGGCACCCTGCTATATGCCTTCTCTAAATCCACAAATACATAATGCATAATGTTCTCTATGCTTAACTACATAATTCAAATATTATTTCTGTTTAAATATTAATGATAACAGAGTAGATGAATGAACAAAGCCCTGTGGAACACAACTCGTAACAGGGAATGAGCTAGATATTGCACCTTCAACAACCACTGATAAAAAAAGGTCAGAAAGAAAACTGGAAGTCCCATGTTCACGTCCCAATGTACAGTTATCTGAATAAATAAATAAAAAAAAAACAGTGAAAGGGTAAAGCCAAACAAAGCCTTGTGCCTAACTCTGTCAAAAGGCTGAGATATCAAGGACGACGACAAAGAACTCCCCAAAGTTCTTCAGAGAAGATGACTATACTTGAGTAAGATTGGACAGGATGTCACCAGTGGATCTTGCCTTGCAGAAGCCGTACTGGCTTTCGGAGATAAGTGAGTTTAGATTGAAGATGTTTCAAGAAGTGAGAATTGACCAAAGTTTCGAATACTACAGCGATAGCAGAGGTTAGGGCAAGAGGTCGGTAGTTGGAAGGAATAGAGTGGTTACCCTTTTTAGGAGCAGGTTGAAATAGTGCATGCTTCTAAGATGAAGGCTAGGTACTGGTTGAGAGAATGAGGCAAAAACGACAGCAAAGCACTGGAGCCAGTTCACCTGTAAACTCCTTAAGGAACCTTGCAGAGATACCATCGGATCCGGATGCCTTGTTAGTCTTTAGAGAGCGAAGAACCTTATGGACTTTGCGTGAAGAACAAATAAGGGAGGGCATAGGGTTAGAGAGGGAAATACCACAAACTCTCTCTCTCTCTCTCTCTCTCTCTCTCTCTCTCTCTCTCTCTCTCTCTCTCTCTCTCTCTCTCTCTCTCTCTCTCTCTCTCTCTCCTAACTATGTATAATATGAATTCCAGTGGCATTTCTAATGCTCATTTAATTAGTTATTTATATATGAGTATATGCATGCGTATATATAGATACATGTGCATGCATGTATATGTGTATGTACCTACTTAATTCTCTTATCTGAAAATTACTATACTATATCTGCCTCAAATGTTTTCTTCGTGACCGGGCCCGATGAGGCAGTTTTATTATTATTTTTTTTTGGGGGGGGACTGTCCTGGTGTCATACTCATAGAAAACACACACACACACACACACACCATACACACACACACACACACACACACACACACATAGGCACAGGCATGCACACACACACACACACACACACACACACACACACACACACACACACACATATATATATATATATATATACACATATATATATATTACATAAAATGAAGATGGGATTATATCATAGCAATAGTTTATATTGAATATAAAATTTCATAAAAATACATTAAGTAGCGCAAGTATTAATATACCAGAGGAAGTGCCCTCGTCCACATGTCACCATATACTTGCACAGTTATTACTATAATTAATATCCAACTTTAAAACAACAAAAATTTCGAATATCTATATCAAGTACCATTTTTCCAGAAAATTATCAACCTGACCAAATCTATCAATCGGGGAAGCAATCCAAACAAAGGGAATTCGGTCGCAAGACTTTATACCGAAATCAATACTAGTCTTTTAGAGTCTGGTGAGCAACAGCGACCCCATATGCGAATGGCAAAAAAAAAAATAGAAAAAAAGCAAAGAAAATGTACATATCTGACTATATTTCAGAGGCATAAAAAATTATTTCTTTACACTTTTGAAGCGAGTTTTCGTCGCTTCCCCGCGTGTGTTTACCGAAGAGGGCGGGATGAAAAGAGGGCGTCTTGTTTCATTACCTATCTGTCAACATCTAATTTTCAAACACAACAAATTCGAAGAGTAAATGGGAACTACACCTGGAGTGGAGACAGACACAGGGACAGAGATTCTCCAAAAGGGTTAAGAAAAGATTTTTCAATGAGAACTAGTTACGTGACTGGTTGATTTCGACCTTAGTTCTTCAGACAAAAAAAAAAATAAACGTTTATTTCCAATACAATACAATGAGTATTCGTCAGCCGGACAAGCCCCAACCCCCCACTGTGGTGCCCAACCACAGCAGTACCTGCAGGAAACAGCTTAAACTCTCGGTCTTGGACGGGAACCGATCTTTCGACCTCGTGAATGCGAAGCCAGCGCGTTACCACTGTACTAGCTAGACAAGGCTGGGTCATTTATAAATTTCCTGTCCAAATAATAATAATAATAATAATAATAATAACTAATAATGATAATAATAATAATAATAATAATAATAATAATAATAATAATAATAATAATAATAATAATAATAATAAAAGAAAATTATATAAAAAATAATAAAAGCTTCCGTCTCTACAATTAAACAATGACTGCAATATGTAATATTTTACATATAAGATGAAAAAACCTTGTGCCGGTGATTCTGAAATTTTATCAGCTCTAAGGAGCTGAGAGGAGTGGTTGAGGTGTGTGTGGATCGTGGTGAATGAGCGTTTCTTGGCTCGGCCAACCCCCTTATAAGGGGAATAAGGCATGTGCATAGGTATATATGTATGAGCGTTTGAATCAAGTACAATCTAGTAACACTTCTCATAAGGTCGACACTCTAATTACGAGAATATCTATAATCATCATGCTTTGGTTTAAGAGAGAGAGAGAGAGAGAGAGAGAGAGAGAGAGAGAGAGAGAGAGAGAGAGAGAGAGAGAGAGAGAGAGAGAGAGAGAGAGAGAGAGAGAGAGAGAAGAAGAGAGAGAGAGAGAGGAGAGAGAGAGAGAGAGAGAGAGAGAGAGAGAGAGAGAGAAGAGAGAGAGAGAGAGAGAGAGAGAGAGAAGAGAGAGAGAGAGAGAGAGAGAGAGAGTCATAGAAAGTACCAATAACTTCAATTAGACGTAGACACAATGAAAATAATGCCAACAAAAGAAAGGATTTATCACAAATAAAAATTGAGAAAAAATAACACTGTACCTTGGCTTGTTCTACTAATTAATGGCCTTTTAATCTTGTTACAAACAGTCCTGCCCGGATGCAAGTAAAAAAAAAAAATCATGTGCTTTCATTTCAAATTTAAAAGGTGCAGCAGCCTGGAGACTTATAACGATTAGCCAACATGGTTTCAGACCAAAACTCTCGACGGAAACTGCACTGCTTAAAGTTACGAATAGTATATATAATAATATAGATATGAAAAAAAATATCTTGCTAGTTTTGTTGGACTTATCAAAAGCCTTCGACAGTGTAAACCATGAAAATTCTTTTAAGTAAATGTATTAACTTAAATATTGATCCAAGCTGGTTTAGCGAGTATCTATCTAATCGTAAACAGTCCATACGTCTTAACAACATTATCTCTGTGCCAAAAAATTTATCATTTGGTGTTCCACAGGGATCAGTACTTGGTCCTATCCTCTTCTCCATTTACGTAAATGATCTATCTTCTTTCATTTCTGACTGTCTAGTCGTACAATATGCAGATGACACTCACTACTCCTTAGTGGTGATATTAATAATCTCCCAGAGCTAACTTAAGAGCAGAAAACACTCTGTCAAAAAATTAAAACCTATTTCCAAGAAATTGGGGCTGTTAATTAACGAAAGTAAAACACAGTGCATATATATTGGTTCAAGGTTCCACATAGCACAAATTCCAGAAAACACAACAATTAATTTTTGCGACAATATTATCACACCTAGCAAAACAGTCAAAAACCTAGGAATTCACTTTGATAACCACATGTTGTTTGATTCCCACATAGTTAAAGTATGCAAAAAGGTTACAGGAACATTAATGTACTTATCACGTATAAAAGACAATTTTGAGACTACCACTCGAATAACTGTTGTTGAATCTCTAGCCCTAAGTCACATTAATTACTGCACAACTGTTTGGGGAGCTACCACTAAGACTCAGATAAACAGAATACAGAAGCATATTAATTTTGCAGCTCGAGTTGCCCTGGGAGGAATAAGAAAATACGACCACATCACACCAGCTCTCAATAAACTTGGGTGGCTGCGGGCAGAAAATAAGGTCGCTTATGCTATTTATGTTTTTGTATTCAAAATTTTGGACCATCATTATCCTAGCTGGCTATTTGATTTAAAAACAGTCAGGGATATAAGGGGAACCAACACAAGACAGAGCAGTGAGCTCTTTATTCACAGAACAAACACAGAAGCAGGTTCAAAGATGATCACTATCAAAGGGCCAACACTCTGGAATAATATTCCAGAGCATCTTAAAAATGCATCCTCTTTCACAGCTTTCAAAGGCAAACTATACAGTTTTCTTTTGGACAAATAGTTGCTGCTCATTAAGAACTAATTATTCTCATTGTAAGGAAACAAATATGGAAATGATGCCGATAACGATCCTATATCTAGTGGCATACTTACTACTTTATTATTAACATTACTGTAACATTTTTATTACAGCATTATTATTTTCTATGAAAGCTACATTTAATTTAACTATATGTCTAACCCTCTTATTTGTTAGTTTAATTACATGTCTACTTATAAATTACTATTAATGTTGAATAACCATTGTACAAAATGGAAATAAATGTTTTTGTTTTGTTTGTTTTTTTGGTTCTAATCGTGTCATTACTACTTTTGACAGGCATGAAGTCTTAAGGTTGTTTATGACAGGCATGAAGTCTTAAGGTTGTTTTTTTTAAGTCTGAGCCCAAGGGAATGTCTTCATATTGACATAGCCTTACCTTACTTTCATGTTGTTTGTCTGTATGGGTGGGGGATTTCGTCAGCGGCAGAGGCCGGAACTTTTGATGGAGTGTCAAACTTCGCCTACTAATCATTCAATACTTTTTGCTTTTCGACACAACTATTCATAAAAGGATCTCAAAGCCAATCCTTACCATTGGCGACGCTCGAGTAATATACATAAGACTAAATCTATCTTCTTTTTTCATTAATATTTTATGCCTGAAATATTACGTTGATGGAATACTTACCAAAGCTTTTGGACATTGGCATTAATCAACAAATTGGAAATGACAATTGCCATGGTAAAATTACTGGACACATTGCTGAGTTCTATGTATAGATATATAATTTTTTCTGAGATACTGAAGATAATTTTGACTACAGACTGGATGGATACCAAGTGTTTCTCCCAGTCTATATTGGTAATATGACTCATAATATTGAACTTGCATACATTTTAACACTTAAAAAGACTGCTTATGAGCAGCTTAAGGACAGAGATCTGAAAATTCAAACAGGAGTTAAGTTACTAATTTTTAAATGAGAACACTAAATCTGGAGAAAACGTGGGCAAAAAGTCAAGCAGCATGTAAAAATTTCCTCTAAAAAGGACTGACCCAAGTTTTTTCAAAGCATACATTGTCAAAGAGAAAAAGGTGCTCTAACTCTCACAAAACTTGGTTCAATCCTGAAACCTTGGCCATATGAGATACGGTGGATGAATGAGAATGTGATAACGTGTATGGGTTGTTACACGAATCTTCAGAAGGTTTTGTGAGAGAGAGAGAGAGAGAGAGAGAGAGAGAGAGAGAGAGAGAGAGAGAGAGAGAGAGAGAGAGAGAGAGAGAGAGAGAGAGAGAGAGAGAGAGAGAGAGAGAGAGAGAGAGAGAGAGAGAGAGAGAGAGAGAGAGAGAGAGATCTGCATCATCAACTGCAGGTGTTGGAGACTAATATAGCATCAGCTGCTTCGACATTATTTTTCACTTCTTACTACGAACGCTAAAGTACTTTTCTAAGTGTTATACATGAATACTCTTATTATCGTACACTGAAAAATATATCGTTAGTACATGAAGTTCTTTATGGCGACTGCAAATTAATAATGAAACTGTGATGTCATGATCACACTCATAAATGTATGTTTGTTTGTTTGTTACGGTTTTACGTCACGCTCCCTTTTCTACCAAGGGCTAGGACGGTAGCCTTATTGAGAAGGAATTGATTTGGCAGATATAATCGTTACCCTTAGTGCATGCCCTTGCTAACCTCAGACCGTGACGGGGGCGCGAACCTTCGACCCTGACGCCTCAAAGTCGCGGACGCTACCGCTTTAGCCAAGGTGACTCATGATCAAACTCATAAACTAGTTTTTTAATGGATTATCAGTGTCAAGTCAGGAAAATAAAGAGTAAAAACTATCTTCTAATGAATTGCAACATTTCTACAGTTTTCAGAGCTCAGGAATAACTCATCTCTGCCTTGTCCTTAACCTTTTACTTTTCATTCGTCTTGGCATTTTCTAGTGCCCGGGTCTTTATTGATGAGGGAAGTTTTTGCCTGTCCCGGTGTCACACTCATAAAAAAATTCAAGAAATGGTTACCAGAATTTTCACACTGCTTACCTACAACACTTATTTTGAGATGAGAGAATATAAATACAAGAAAGGTTGTCCTCTCAGTTTCTGAAAATTTCTTTTAATAAAGAATAAAATATGTAGAGTATACATGAAGTCAATTCGCAATGCTTTAAAGTTCAAGACGACATCCAGGTATATATTCATAAATTTAGTTACAACAATAAAAAAGAAAAATTGCAGTAAAAAGTGTCCAAACAACAGACACAAACGACTGTAACTTTATTTTGGATCCTTGAATTAGAGCTTTTAGGAGTTACACTGAGCTGTCTTTTCAGAGAAGAAGTGAGAGAGGATTGGAACTTTTCACATCATTACGGAAATAAAGGAAAATCCGACAAAACGTCATACATCGACCACAGTATACTGCTTCTGCAAAAGGGAAAAAAACATTCTATGTTGCTGTAGATACTTGCACTTCATCATATATTTCATCATCACTACAATGAACATCATTTAAAAGATATGTGAGAAGCTATCTCAAGTGTCACCGCCAGTCTTCTGAAGTTTCAGACATTTAACAAATGCCATTCACTTCATACCACTCTCTCTCTCTCTTTCTCTCTCATAAAGTTCTTAGTCTTATCTTTTAATTAAGGTCCATTGTCAGTCTTCTCAACATTTGATACTACACTCTCTCCCTCTCTCTCTCTCTCTCTCTCTCTCTCTCTCTCTCTCTCTCTCTCTCTCTCTCTCTCTCTCTCTCTCATGGCCAATAGCCATATTATCAAAACCGATGACACAAATCTAAAATGTACTGGAAGTATTTACCCCTCGGTGCTAATAATCTAAATTACTAGTAAAAGACTTACGTATTTTGATCAGCCATGTATCCCAGCCATTACCCATTCAATCATTTTTCAGCTTATTACATACGAAACTGTAAATGGCCTGTCGAAATTACATACATACATACATACATACATATATATATATATATATATATATATATATATATATATATATATATATATATATATATATATATATATATATATATATATATATATATTGAATCCCTACATTACTACAATTAACCAACATGTTCCGGAAGAAAAAAGAGGGGACATCCATTCATTTACTGCCTTCTGTAATACTTCTTTCTGGGCAGTGTCTGAGCTACTGCGGCAAATAAAGAAAGGCATCCAGTCCTAATTCCCCACCTCCAATCTATTTGTGTCCACCCCCTTTTGAATGGGATTCTACAACGCTAACAACATCCATAACTTGCAGTCAACAATAGGGGTGCATAAGTAAAATTTTCTGCGGAAATGTCATCTCTGACCTTTCATAGCTAAAATGAAGCTAACTATAGCATCTCGACAACAGCATAAAACCACCCCAATCTAATCTATACAAGGAACACTATACTTCCTAGGTCCTTAACCCATTTATATCCAATATAAACACATTACACATTCACATAATCATAATCATTCCGTAAATTACGGATTTGACCAACTATATGAATTACAAATCCTTAATTATTAGAATGTTTGACCTCTATATCTATTTCATATATATATATATATATATATATATATATATATATATATATATATATATATATATATATATATATATATATATATATATATATATATTATATATATGTAAGTATGTATGTATGTGTGTGTGTTTGTGTGTAAATATATACACATACATACAGACAGACAGACAGACAAATATATATATATATATATATATATATATATATATATATATATATATATATATATATATATATATATATATATATATATATATATATATATATATATATATGTGTGTGTGTGTGTGTGTGTGTGTGTGTGTGGGTGTGTGTGTGTGTGTGTGTGTGTGTGTGTGTGTGATTACCTAATTGTGATTACCTAATTGTGTTTACGGGAAAGAGCTCAAAGCTCGTATCTTCCCGTCTCCTGATCGGTTCCATTTTATACTTAGTCATACTTATCATACCTGTCCTTAAAACTATGGATTGAGATAGCATTAACTACCTCCTCGCTTAGCCAATTCCAATTATCAACTACTCTTACACTGAAAAAGTATTTCCTTACATCCTGCGAAGAAGTTTTCTTACGAAGCTTCAAACTATGACCTCTAGTTCTAGAGCCAGCCATATCAAAATATCGATCCCTATCCACTCTATCATAACCATGAAGGAATTTAAAGACTGTCACCATATCCCCCCTCACTCTTCTAGCTTCGAGTGATGGCAAGTCTAATTCCCTCAGCCTCTCATCATAACTGAGATTGCGTATTTCTGGCACCAGTTTCGTGGCATGTCTTTGAACTTTTTCAAGCTTAGCTATGTGCTTTTTCAATTGCGGATTCCAAAAGGGGGTTGCATATTCGAGTTTTGGCCTCACATAGGTTACATAAATATTTCTGAACATTTCCTTATCCATGTGCCTGAAGGCTACCCTTACATTTGATAAGAATGCATATGCTGCCCTTACTATGCCATTTATATGTATTTCTGGAGACAAATCTACCAGTATGTTTACTCCTAGATCTCTCTCATTTTCTGTCTCTTGAAGTTGTACTCCAGCCACCGAGTAGTCAAGCTTGGGCCTTCTTGCACTTGTACCCATTCTCATTACCTTACATTTTGAAGTATTGAATTTCATTAGCCACTTTTCTGACCACTCATGCAGATTATTTAGATCCTCCTGAAGTTCTCTACCATTGTTCTCGTTTTTTACTTTCTTCACAATCTTTGCATCATCTGCAAACATATTCATGAATGAATTTACACACTCTGGTAGGTCATTTACATATACAAGGAACAAAAGTGGCCCTAAAACTGAACCCTGTGGAACTCCACTACTAACTCTTCTCCATTCAGACACTGAGTGTCTTACTCTAACCCTCTATTCCCTTCCTTCTAAGTAAGTTTTTATCCATTCCAAAACATTTCCACCTATTCTAGCCATTGATTGCAGCTTCCTAATAAGTCTCCCATGTGGAACAGTGTCAAACGCTTTCTGGAAGTCTAGGAATATGCAATCTGCCCAGCCCTCTCTTTCCTGTAAGATTTGGCTTACCTCATCATAAAATTCTAATAAGTTTGTTACTGTTGATCTACCCTCTCTGAAGCCATGTTGCCTCACTGACAAAAAGTTGAAGGATTCCAAGTGAAGAGAGATATGTTTCCTTAGTAGTTTCTCCATAACTTTGCAAACTATGCTGGTCAAGGAAACAGGTCTATAGTTCAGAGCCGTATCCCTCCTTCCCTTTTTGAAGATAGGTATCACATTTGCTTGTTTCCAGCATCTTGGAATCTCCCCCGACTCCAGTGACTCCTTAAATATGATACTTAGTGCCATTGATATTGTGTTTGCGCATTTTTTAAGCACATGAGGGGATATGTCATCGGGACCTGTAGCTTTATGAACATCTAAATCCATCAGCGCTTTGCATACCTCTGTGGCTGTAAGGTTGATGTTCTCTAATACCGGCCCTTGAGCTTCTATCACTGCAATCTGAGGGGGTGGGGTATTTTCAACTGTAAATACTGACTGAAACTCCTTGTTCAATTCTTTGCAGATCTCTTCGTCCGTCTCAGTGATGCTTCCATCCGCTCTCTTTAGCCTTAAAACCTGTTCTTTACCTTCAGTTTTCCTCTGATAAAGCTGTGGAAAAGCTTGGGATTTTCCTTAGCCTTCCTGGTGATGTCCCTCTCATAATCTCTCTCTGCCTCTCTCCTTTTACTTAGGTAGTCATTTCTTGCTCTTTTGTAGGTTTGCCAGGCATTTATGTTTTATCTCCTCCTATACCTTTTCCAGCATTTGTCTCTCCACTCCTTAGCTCTTTTACACCCATTATCAAACCATTTCTCTCTGGCATGAATTACACCTACTTTGGTGACAGGTATGCAGCAATCTACTATCTTCCCATATTTCTCACAAAAAATGTCATACATTTCTTGTACAGATTTGTTGTAAAATAAGGTTCTCCAGTCAATAACTGCAAAAAGCTCATTCATTTTGATGTAATCTCCTTTCGGATAGTTCCTCCTCATGTCCTCAGTGCCTCTACTCTCAGGAAGAATATCTTCAATGATATACTCCATCAACAACACACAGTGGTCACTCTTTCCAATTGGTGGTTCATACTCAATTTTTTCAATATCCAACACATTTTCTGTGAACACTAGATCAAGTAGTGATGGCTCATCCCCACCCCTGGCCCTTGTTGGTTCCATTACATGTTGGTGTAGGAAATTCCCTTGTACGCAATCTAGGAATCTTGCCCCAAATGAGTCCTCACCACTGTGTGGGTCAAGATTTATCCAATCTATCTCTTTATGATTAAAGTCTCCCATAATCAAAATCCTACATTTTTTTTCCCGTGCCATTTTAACAACTGAGTTTATGACTTCAATAGTACCTATATGACTTTCCTCATAAACTTCAAGCCTATTTTGGTTCCTTGGTGGGTTGTATACAACAGTTATTATAATGCTCTCTGACCCAGTATTTATGCGAGCAACAAGAAATTCCTTGAACTCATTTTCTATAGCCAAGTGTGTGTGATTACCTAATTGTGATTACCTAATTGTGTTTACGGGAAAGAGCCCAAAGCTCGTATCTTCCCGTCTCCTGATCGGTTCCATTTTAGACTTAGTCATACTTATCATACCTGTCCTTAAAACTATGGATTGAGATAGCATTAACTACCTCCTCGCTTAGCCAATTCCAATTATCAACTACTCTTACACTGAAAAAGTATTTCCTTACATCCTGCAAACAAGTTTTCTTACGAAGCTTCAAACTATGACCTCTAGTTCTAGAGCCAGCCATATCGAAATATCGATCCCTATCCACTCTATCATAACCATGAAGGAATTTAAAGACTGTCACCATATCCCCCCTCACTCTTCTAGCTTCGAGTGATGGCAAGTCTAATTCCCTCAGCCTCTCATCATAACCGAGATTGCGTATTTCTGGCACCAGTTTCGTGGCATGTCTTTGAACTTTTTCAAGCTTAGCTATGTGCTTTTTCAAGTGCGGATTCCAAAAGGGGGCTGCATATTCGAGTTTTGGCCTCACATAGGTTACATAAATATTTCTGAACATTTCCTTGTCCATGTGCCTGAAGGCTACCCTTACATTTGATAAGAATGCATATGCTGCTCTTACTACGCCATTTATATGTATTTCTGGAGACAAATCTGCCAGTATGTTTACTCCTAGATCTCTCTCATTTTCTGTCTCTTGAAGTTGTACTCCAGCCACCGAGTAGTCAAGCTTGGGCCTTCTTGCACTTGTACCCATTCTCATTACCTTACATTTTGAGGTATTGAATTTCATTAGCCACTTTTCTGACCACTCATGCAGATTATTTAGATCCTCCTGAAGTTCTCTACCATTGTTCTCGTTTTTTACTTTCTTCACAATCTTTGCATCATCTGCAAACATATTCATGAATGAATTTACAGACTCTGGTAGGTCATTTACATATACAAGGAACAAAAGTGGCCCTAAAACTGAACCCTGTGGAACTCCACTACTAACTCTTCTCCATTCAGACACTGAGTGTCTTACTCTAACCCTCTGTTCCCTTCCTTCTAAGTAAGTTTTTATCCCTTCCAAGACATTTCCACCTATTCTAGCCATTGATTGCACTTCCTAATAAGTCTCCCATGTGGAACAGTGTCAAACGCTTTCTGGAAGTCTAGGAATATGCAATCTGCCCAGCCCTCTCTTTCCTGTAAGATTTGGCTTACCTCATCATAAAATTCTAATAAGTTTGTTACTGTTGATCTTCCTTCTCTGAAGCCATGTTGCCTCACTGACAAAAAGTTGAAGGATTCCAAGTGAAGAGAGATATGTTTCCTTAGTAGTTTCTCCATAACTTTGCAAACTATGCTGGTCAAGGAAACTGGTCTATAGTTCAGAGCCGTATCCCTCCTTCCCTTTTTGAAGATAGGTATCACATTTGCTTGTTTCCAGCATCTTGGAATCTCCCCCGACTCCAGTGACTCCTTAAATATGATACTTAGTGCCACTGATATTGTGTATGCGCATTTTTTAAGCACATGAGGGGATATGTCATCAGGACCTGTAGCTTTATGAACATCTAAATCCATCAGTGCTTTGCATACCTCTGTGGCTGTAAGGTTGATGTTCTCTAATACCGGCCCTTGAGCTTCTATCACTGCAATCTGAGGGGGTGGGGTATTTTCTACTGTCAATACTGACTGAAACTCCTTGTTCAATTCTTTGCAGATCTCTTCGTCCGTCTCAGTGATGCTTCCATCCGCTCTCTTTAGCCTTAAAACCTGTTCTTTTACCTTCAGTTTTCCTCTGATAAAGCTGTGGAAAAGCTTGGGATTTTCTTTAGCCTTCCTGGTGATGTCCCTCTCATAATCTCTCTCTGCCTCTCTCCTTTTACTTAGGTAGTCATTTCTTGCTCTTTTGTAGGTTTGCCAGGCATTTATGTTTTCTCTCCTCCTATACCTTTTCCAGCATTTGTCTCTCCACTCCTTAGCTCTTTTACACCCATTATCGAACCATTTCTCTCTGGCATGAATTACACCTACTTTGGTGACAGGTATGCAGCAATCTACTATCTTCCCATATTTCTCACAAAAGATGTCATACATTTCTTGTACAGATTTGTTGTAAAATAAGGTTCTCCAGTCAATAACTGCAAAAAGCTCATTCATTTTGATGTAATCTCCTTTCGGATAGTTCCTCCTCATGTCCTCAGTGCCTCTACTCTCAGGAAGAATGTCTTCAATGATATACTCCATCAACAACACACAGTGGTCACTCTTTCCAATTGGTGGTTCATACTCAATATTTTCAATATCCAACACATTATCTGTGAACACTAGATCAAGTAGTGATGGCTCATCCCCACCCCTGGCCCTTGTTGGTTCCATTACATGTTGGTGTAGGAAATTCCCTTGTACGCAATCTAGGAATCTTGCCCCGAATGAATCCTCACCACTGTGTGGGTCAAGATTTATCCAATCTATCTCTTTATGATTAAAGTCTCCCATAATCAAAATCCTACATTTTTTCTCCCGTGCCATGTTAACAACTGAGTTTATGACTTCAATAGTACCTATATGACTTTCCTCATAAATTTCAAGCCTATTTTGGTTCCTTGGTGGGTTGTATACAACAGTTATTATAATGCTCTCTGACCCAGTATTTATGCGAGCAACAAGAAATTCCCTGAACTCACTTTCTATAGCCAAGTTTATTTCTTCAACTTGAATCCTTTCACTTATGAGCAGTGCTATCCCTCCACCAGTCCTCTCAGATCTTTCAACCCTTAGTATTCTGAAGCCCTTAGGAAAAACTGTGACACTGTTTATGTCCTCACTCAACTTAGTCTCTGTAATTGCTACTATATCTGCCTTACTGTTGTGAATCCTATCTTTTAATTCTACTGCCTTACCAGCTAATCCATCAGCATTTGTGTATAACAATCTTAATGAGGCCCCATCCCCTGATCTTCTGTCATTATCTTCTTTATCTCCCCTTTGTCTGGAAGTATTCTGTAACGAAAATTTTTCTTCTCTTCTTCATTTCTTTCATCATTTAACCTTCTTGCCTCTTGCAACAAGTTTTTGATCTTTCCCATCTCTTCCTGTGTTCTGTATCGTCTAATGAACACTTCTTTGCATTCTTGAAGGTCTTTTAGACTTTTTTTTCTCAACAATATTTCCCTACATGTTTCCCCTCTCTCAAAGGTTACTTTTGTTGGTCTCGGCTTTCCTTCCCTCGAATATTTACCTAGTTGGTGTATGTTTACAATATCCTCAGGACCACATACTACTCCAAGCTTTCTTATCAGGTCTACAACGCTAGCTTTATTTTCTTCAAGTCTCCCCTGCCATGTTGGCTCCTGGGATTCACTTATGCCTGAGATTACCACTGTCTTCTCCTTATCAAGTGCCTGTCTGATGAGTGGGTTTGCCCTTTCCATCACAACGTCTTTCATTTTTTCGATTACTGTCTCTTTATAGTCAACTGTTTGTATGTTTTCCAGTGCCACCACCTTTACAGCCTCTTTTACTGCCACATTCCCCTTTAGTGCATCAGCAAAGGACGTTTTCATGGCATCATTTTCCATATTCAGCTCCTGGAACTCTTTTCTGAACTGTTCAATGTTTTCCTTAATCTGAACATTCCAAGCAGCAATCTCGTCTCTCTCAGAAGAGAGCAGTGAACTAACATCTAATTCCTTTAGGTTGTCATTCAGCTGTTTGTTTTTATCTTCTTGTTTAGAAATTCTAGATTCTAGTTGACTCTTTTCCCCTTCCAGCTTCTTTATTCTTTTTTCTAGTTCCTTTCTCTCCTGCCCTTGTGCTTTATTTGCTTCCTCCAAAGATCTTATTTGTTCTCTGAGTGTTTCATTCTCTTTCATTTCTCCATCCATATTCCGAATTTTATCATCAAGGCTTATAACCATTTCCTCTAACTTCTTGATTCTCTGTTTAAGTCCCCTGATGACTACCCCTTCTCCCGACCCATGGGTGGGAGAGGTTTGGGACAGAGATGGCTTCATTTTTATGTTCTCCCTCTCACAGAATATAGAAAGAAGACGAGAAAGAGGAAAAAAAAGAAAAGAGAAAAACTTCTAATTTAGCTTCACACAGAATTTTTATATCTCCATATAAGTGCTATTTAGTGACTCAGTTTGTCTCCTTTCTGGTAACACACACCTTAACTTAAAAACTTGACCATGGTAATTTAAGTATAAAAAGAAAAACAAAAACAAAAGTCAAACCTGAAGGAAAATTCGAATTTGTGTTTGAGGTGGCACCCACCTGTTTCTGTTATATATTCTTCCTAACTGATAAACTGACTTGCTAACCAAGATATGTTATCACGGGATTAGACTTTACATTTAACTCAATATATATACAAAATAACAAAATAGTAAAAGAGAAAGCTAAAAGAAAAGCAAAAAAAAAAATGAAGAAAATAAGACTGCTGTACTACTTGGCAACTTAACTCAGTACTGTTGACAGGTGGGTATTTGGTAATTTTTTTTTCTTTTATTATTCAATTTTTTCGTGTATCAAACTAACTAACTAGTTAATATAAATGGGAAGGATACTGATTTTAACAATATATAGAACCACAGGATCAGGTAAACGGCTTAAGAGCTTTCCCCAGTTTACACAAAAAATTAGGTAATGTGATGTGATGGCTCCACCTCTGGCAACTCTTCTAGATTTCCCTCAAGGCAGAACTGGACGGCAGCTTCTCTCTCTCTCCTCACGAAAAAGTTCTCAATTTTTTTTCCTTTAATATGAACAGTCTCGTCTTACAACAAATATAAGTTCTTGTACTCACAATACTCTGCAGGATTTCAGATTTATGGAAATTATGGTAAAGTTTTCCACTAAGCACTTAGTCACTCGAAACAGTTAAAAATTTAAGAGGAGCAATTCCGTGTGTCACTGAACGCGGTGTGTGTGTGTGTGTGTGCGTGTGTGTGTGTGTGTGTGTGTGTGTGTGTGTGTGTGTGTGTGTGTGTGTGTGTGTGTGTGTGTGTGTGTGTGTGTGTGATCAAAAAACACCTTATTATATTCGAACCAAAGACACATTATCTGTGTGCCAAGGAGCTACCGACTGCATCAGCAAAGGTGAAAAGAAGAAAGTAACCTCTCAGCTAACTGCTAAGATACAGGATTGACGCATTCTGCTGAATGTCTATGTTCATTTTACTCCATCCCAGTCTAACTTGTGACTTAATTTTGCATCTATTTCAAATCCTATGCTATACAGACATCAACAATGTTGAAATAAACAAGTTATTTTATCTGAAAACATGAAATATATTTCATCACTGTCCGAGATCTGAACCTAGGACACATAATCCGTGTGCCAACTTTGGTGGTGTAGTTGATAGCACCTTGGCACTGATTATGTGTCCTAGGTTCGAATCTCAGCCAGGGGGATCGCCATAGCGTAGTGGTATAATGCTCGACTTGGGAAGTGACGGAAACATTTTCGAGCTCAAGACGGGACAAGAGGAAGGGCATCCAGCCTTACTTCCCCAGCTCCAATCTCTCTGTGTCCACCCCCATTTGAATGGGATTATTGGTGGCACATAAAACGCCAAGCATAAAACACACACACACACACATACACATATTTTGATATGGCAGGCTCTAGAACTAGTCATAGTTTGAAGCTTCGTAAGAAAACTTTTTTGCAGGATGTAAGGAAATACTTATTCAGTGTAAGAGTAGTTGATAATTGGAATTCGCTAAGCGAGGAGGTAGTTAATGCTATCTCAATCAATAGTTTTAAGGACATGTATGATAAGTATCACTAAGTGCAAAATGGAACCGATGAGGAGACGGGAAGATACGAGCTTTGGGCTCTTTCCCGTAAACACAATTAGGTAATTACACACACACACACACACACACACACACACACACACACACACACACACACACACACATGCACGCACGCACGCACGCACGCACGCACGAACGCACACACACATTTAAAGTAATAAACTAGAAGACATATAAATACTATTTTTGCAAGAATTAATGGCATTTTCATCTTCATATAAAGATTAAAAAAAAAAAAAAAGCAAAGGAACGCAAATCTCCCTTGCAAAACTACAACTAGACTATTTTTCTCGCAAGCATCCCAAGTGAGTACTTCAAGCATAATATCTGAGGAATTCGGCATCAAAATAAACAATCATGACGTTAAGGAGACGGCTGGAAGTCTCAAGTGGCAAAACTCTCCTCCACTCCAATGAAGAAGACCGAGAGAGAGGAAAAATTTTCTTGGAATGTATTCAACTCCATGTGAGAGAGAGAGAGAGAGAGAGAGAGAGAGAGAGAGAGAGAGAGAGAGAGAGAGAGAGAGAGAGAGAGAGAGAGAGAGAGAGAGATGAACATTAAAATAATTAAATTTGATTTAGTTTTATACATGCAAATCGTACCACAGGCACTCCGCATCAACTAAGATTCAGTTGTTGTTGTTTTTTATATTAGCTTAGAGAGCCCTTCGAAGATTATATGTACATCAAGGTTTACATATTTATAATAGTATTCGATAAGCTAGAAGCTTTACATCCGGACAGTGCCAAAGCCACTCATAATCCTCAGACTATTCTTGGCGCTAGCATGAACATGCTAAAATAGATATCATAATGTGTTTAATCAAGCAGGAAATGCAAACCAATAAAATGTAGACACATGAGCTTTTACTTGCCTATAAGGATATTGGGATCAAATAGAACAAGCCCAACTCAGCCGTCTGTTAGATTTCTCCCTCTGGTTTTACTACCCAACTTTCCTAACCAAACCAAAGCTAACGCAATATTATAACGAAAGTCACACCTTTAGCTCCTGACAAGGGGCTCGACCCCTCAGACCCTCAGACTTCCCCTTTACTACTTAATATTATATGCAGCTTCTCCAGTTGGTAGTTTAGAGGTTCGCGTTCTCCAGTTGTCCCAGAAATTAAACACACTGATTAACCTTCAGTAGTTAATTAGATACAGTGTCTGGCTCTCATCAAAGGACAAACTGACCCGTACAGCTTCTATCCAGAGATACTTGGAGATAAGAAATAAAAGACAACGCTATCCTTTGTACTGTAGCTACTGTAAATCAACAGACAAAAAGAGTACACAACTGCATGAGTGTGGTTTATGATGGAACAGAATCCTACAAAACAGCTCATATGCAAAAAATATATATGAAAAGGATATTTAAATAGTAGTAGGTGTGTGTGTGTGTGTGTGTGTGTGTGTATATATATATATATATATATATATATATATATATATATATATATATATATATATATATATATATATATATGAGCAACCATGGGTCGTTAAGAAGGGCATCCAGCCCTAATTCCTCCTTTCTGTCCTGTCTGTGTCTACTCCTGTGATGGGGATTAACAGTGACACATAATATGGCAGATAAATAACTTCCCATTACATATTTCATGGCATCAACACTACAATCATATCCATAGATATAATTATTCAGTCATATTGGGTAAAAATCTCTTATTATCCCTCACATCTGACGAGTCCCAACACTCTCCATCTCTGTTTCTCTTTGCTTAATGTTCTATTCGTGCCCAGGCCCGATAAGAGCAATTTTCTTTGCCCGTCCCTGACTCACTCATAAAATAGAAGAAAAAACTTATACTGACATACGGATGAGCAGATGTCAGTACGATGGAGTAATAAAACAACGGAGTGCTGAGATCTTTCATGCTGTATTTAAGTCTTTCTTAATAGCAAGCTCCTAAGATGGGATAAAACACAGTTTGAAAGATCTCAGCACTCCGCAGTGCGTGCATATATATATATATATATATATATATATATATATATATATATATATATATATATATATATATATATATATATATATATATATATATATATATATATATATATATACAGAGAGAGAGAGAGAGAGAGAGAGAGAGAGAGAGAGAGAGAGAGAGAGAGAGAGAGAGAGAGAGCATTGGTAAAACATTTTTTATACAGAAAATTCTCTAATCATAGCGTAAGGCCCTCATCGTATTATGTACATTAGACAATCCCTCAATACATTCTGTACCAGATTTCTTGATACAAAAGGCATTGATATCATTTGGGTTCAAAGAACCAACGGAATATTATTCATGATGGTCAAAAACTTATCATAGCTGGTGAAAATGCACCTCAGCCTATCGTTACGTGCGCTGTACTACACTTTGACTGACCTTAACTGACCGAACCAAAACCTAATATTATAATCAGTCACACTTCTATTTTCTAACTATATGTTAAAAAGAAAAAAAAGGACAATTCCTTTTGCCCGTATACGTTTAAAATACATCCAAGTAACAATGGGACTTTAAAAAAAAGGGGGGGGGAAATGCTTATTATTGATATATCTCAGTGGTAGCATATGGAGCATGAATGAAGAAATAAGATGGAAAGAGGTGAGAAAAAAAGCTAAAATATACATAACTAAACATCATATTCATAAAGGCAAAAATAACTTGCTTACGGTGTATACTATTTTCTTTTTTAATATTCAAAAAACTTTAGCAACTTGTTATTGAAAAGTTAATGTTGAGATACTTATCAGTAAATATTGTCCTTTTCAAAAGAAAAAGAGAAAAATTTCGCTCTGAAAATGTTGACCAAACCATTCTAAATGTTAAACTAACTCGTAATTCCATGATATATATTTTTTAACTATGTCAACGGACTTGGAGGTGGTTATGGCAATAAAATCTACGGATTGAACTCATAGAATTTCAATTAATTTTAAAGCCAAAAAAATGGCGCGCGCGCGCACACACAGAGACACACACACACACACACACACACAAATACACACACACACACACACACACACACACAACACACACACACATACACACACACACAAATACACACAACACGCACGCACACAATCTTAAAATTACATAAAATCTAATTATTGAGGAAATGTTAGAAGTAGAGCCATAATTGACTGAAAAAATACCGCAATTTCGAAATAAAAGTAAAACTACACATCATATGACCAATTATAAAGACAGGCTTATCAATAGAACAAAATTATAAATTCTTATTTTTTTAATTTTTATGGGAGTGAGACCGGGACAGGCAAGAAATATGACCTTATCAGGCCCAGGCACAAAGAATTCATCAGGACAAAGAAAATGTAGAGGATTAAGGACAAGGTAGAAATAAGAGACCAATGCACAATAGGAAAAGAACGAGCTGAAGAAATAGTCAATGTATTGAGAACCTAGAGTAAAATTACATTGAATGGGACAAATTCTAATATAAAGTAAAAAAAAAAAAATGAGGTCCACAAATATATGAAAAACACTGAGAAGACAAAGTGCATCACCTATAACATGTTACTGCAATAATATACCAAGAACATGCTGTACACGACAAATTATTGAAAATTAAGTATTCTTCCAAAAATAAGACGAACAGCATTGTTAATAAACACAGCATTTACAGCAAATACTAACAATACATACCACAGATCTATAGCAAAATAAAGTAATATACCAAATATACAATGCGAAGGACCAATGATATAAAAGTAGCAATCTCAACACTATATCAAGCAGAGAACGAACAAGATAATTTTATTGGTGAGAAGTGTGGAAAAGGGACAAAAAGTTTTGAAAAGTAAATAAAAAATATATATATATATATATATATATATATATATATATATATATATATATATATATATATATATATATATATATCATTTGAGGGAAGTTACAGAAGGTCGAAAATTGATTAACCTCTCCTTAAAAAACAGATGATATTTATGTGTCTCAAAAGTCATGGATGTTAAAATGCTACATGCACCCGAAAAGTCCCAACTCACCCTCCTGGAGGAGCCACTCGATTCAGCTGATATCCGGAGAAACCGTCAGGTTCAGCTAACGTCACTGCCACTAAAAGTGTGTCCAAAAACAATATTCCGAGAGCCAGCTTTGCCATGATTGCAGCTGCTGGCATTCTACGGAAAAGTCATGAAATTTTGCAATTGGCACCAACACTGTTAATGAATAAAAGAAAAACTTCACGACAAATGCAACAGCTTGTCTGTCTCTCAAACACGTGTAGGAAAGAGACGAGGAGAGCAGAAGGAGCGCAAGAGCTGCACTCCGGGCAACGACTGTCCAATTCCTTCGGAAGTTGCTGAATGTCTGAGAGTGTCTCGCAACGACCACCATCTCTGAGAAGCTCTGGGCATCCTACTCTCATACCCGACCCGCGCCCTCGCTTCCCCGTCTGAGCTCCTCTGTCCCCTCTCACTCACAGGAAAGAGAAAAATGCAAAAATGTATGACAGAATATTGAACATTAAAATCAAAACCCACAATAAACACCATCACTTTGTATAAAACGAGATTATGTTATTTAAAACAAACTTTACTCTCGCAAGTCAGTAAATTCTTATTTTCAAAAAGGGATATTTCACAGGGATGAGAAAGTGGTGGTGCTCAGGCGGGGAAGACAGTGTCAGCCTCTTGCAAGATGGGTCGGAGGACCTATGGTTGACTCAAATTTGCAAGAATCGCAGAGTAAAAACAAAAACTTCTTTGCTCTCGAATTTTTCCTTCTGGAAGCTTACCCAATAATAAAATAGGAAAGAGGTATTCATGGAATTGAAGTAAATGCAAATATTTTGTATATTTATAAAGGTCTCCGCCTGCAAAGTGACTTCAATAGCCATTTGGTTCCTTTAATAGGAAAGGTAGAAAAAAAAAATGTCTTTGGTCTCCATCAGAGCAAGAAAGAGATTTCAAAAGGCAGAAGGCCTTCTGACACCCAAAGTAAACTCCCCTCATCCTGGAGATGACGAATGGCTTTCAATTAAGATTCCTTATGCCTTTAATAATCATAGCTATGAATATTTCGTGAGGGGATCGCTCCAGCCAAAGGCCTCTGATGGAAAGCAGACCCGAGGCATCGGCGCCACAAGGCAGCAGCCGACGTAGCTGAACTTTCTCAGAGTTAATGTGGGCCGTGTATTAGGACATTCTTATCATACATACCTTACATCTGAAATCATAAATGCAATAAGAAAATGGAGGTCAGTGATATTTTTCCAATATAATATACGTTAAACTGCAACAATAAATAAGTCAATAAATACATGAATTTATAAATTACCTGATTATTAAACAATTTATTTAATTTATTAATTTATGACGTTTGGCGCTGTGGCTATAGCACTTGACTCAGGAAGTGACAACCTCGAGTTCGAGCCCCTCCGCAGGCGTTAGGAAAGGTATCCGGCCTTAATAACCCAGTTCCAACTTGCGTCCACCATCATTCAAATGGGGATTCGTAACCATAAAGAGGAAACGGAGTAAAAGACAGATATGATGGACTTATATAAAAATGAAAAAGGCTAACAAGATAAAATAATAATAATAATAATAATAATAATAATAATAATAATAATAATGCTACTACTACTACTACTACTACTACTACTACTACTACTACTACTACTAAGAATAATAATAATAATAATAATAATAATAATTATATATTATTATTATTATTATTATTATTATTATTATTATTATTATTATTATTATTATTATTATTATTATTATTATTATTATTATTATTATTAATCTCTAGTGATTCTCATAACACAGTTTTTGAGAGTCGACTGTAATAATGAAAAGCCAACGAGAAAATGTCATTATTATTTTTATCATTATCATTATTATTATTATTATTATTATTATTATTATTATCATTATTATTATTATTATTATTATTATTATTATTATTATTATTGTTGTTGTTGTTGTTATTATTATTATTATTGCTGACCACTTAACTGCACATAAGAGAATGCGTAGTCGGAAGACGACATGAAAACTAAGAGAAGATAAAAAAAAAATAATAGTAAATGCTAGGAAGTCTAAAAGATGGACACCACATGAGACATATAAATGGAACACGAGAATAAAACAGACTTCTACACAGACAAAAAAAAAAAATATATTTCCTAAATCAAAAACTATGACGCTGTACCAGACAACTCGAGTTCAAACCCCGCCTTGTTCCGTGACCGATAAAATTGACTTTTTTTCCCATATTCAATGTCGACGACGTGGTTGAGACAGTAGCAGCGACTGTCAACACCCCGACTCATCAGTTCAACTGATTATGAGCACACCCAAGGCAATGGTAGGCAATTAAAGGAATCAACCGCTTCCAGATCTCAAAACCATAAGTAGTGTATTATAAAGAGTGAAGACTACATACACCTATCCAGCTCCTAAAAACAAATAGGCTCACTTAAAATGGAGATCAGCTATGGTCTGAAGACATGAAACCAAACAAGGATTCAGAGAATTAGAGTCCGTCGGCCTATATGCAAAACGCGTACCTCTAACAAGAAGATGACACGCAAGCCGAGAAGAGAACTTTGGGCTCATTTGGCCCGTACAAGGTACATAAGTCGATAGGAAGATCCTATATTCGGTTACCAATGATGAAGACACAACCAAATGAGGGTAGGAAGGTAATGGGAGTCTATGATCGAATTCAGATATCTTCCAATCAGTATAGACAATTTGGATGAAGAGATTGTCAATCATGGTAAAGAGAGCTATGGGAGAGGAGGAGGACCTGCTTAATCAAGTATTCAGATCAACATCCTTCTTGACACTGCGGACCAGAACCTATCTCCTACTCAGTAGAGCCAGAGATGTTCCTGAAGTTGATTTGTAAAGCATGTCTTTATCAGAACCTCATGAGAATGGAAACAGAAGTGACGTTCTATGTGTTTTACTTATTCTCAATCATTAAGTCTAATGGGGCAATCATCTAAGAATGTCTTCATATGCTCAGGCTTTGATATTAACAATAATGCATGATCAGTTGGTCTCCTCTGATAAAAAAAAAAGTAGTAGTGGTAGTGGTAGTGGTAGTAGTAGTAGTAGTAACATACAAACCAATCAGTTTTCCTTTGTCCCTCGTAAATAAGCACATCAGGACTATTATAACAAAACAAATCCCATATAAATATTATGTTTTTTATATAGTATCTCAGATAAATTTTCCAGTAAATAAACCAAGTATTATTAAGTAATATTAAGCACAGATGCACTGACTACATTACATAATAAAGAAATATAAAACTAACGTATCAAACTGGCATATAAAACTAAGGCCACTTTCACACCTAAGTGGCACGTGGCATAACACGTCCGACGTGCCACCTTAATTTGTATGCCTTCTACTGATTCATTTTTACATGTTTTATATTTTATTATTTTTTTTTCTTTTAGAGGATGCTTAATATATTTGCAGATTTTTATACCAAATAAATTGGCAGCTTTTTGGGGTTTAGAACAAAAAATACTTTTTATTTCAGGAAATCCCAGTATACAAAAAAAAAAAAACTAATTGAAGCCGTGTCTTTTCAACTCGTCTCATTTGTACCCCTGTTTATAGACCGCTTTCACACCAAAGAGGCACGTCGCACGTGGCATGCCACGTGCGACGTGCCACTTTGGTGTGAAAGCGGTCTATAAACAGGGGTACATATGAGAAGAGTTGAAAAGACACGACTTCAGTTAGTTTACTTAGTATACTGTCATTTCCTGAAATAAAAAGAATTTTATGTTCTAAACCCTAAAAGGTGCCGATTCATTTGGTATAAAGATCTGCAAATATATTAAGCATCCCCTAATAATAAAATATAAAACAAGCAAAAATGATTCAGTAGAAGGCATAAAAATTAAGGTTTCTTGGCATTAAAAGGGAGTGATGAACTGCCAAAATGAAAGCGCTCCTTGTTTCGAAGAACAAGACATGCAGACTGCTTAACAATATGCCTAATGATGACAGAAAAGAAAACTTTCTCTCTCTCTCTCTCTCTCTCTCTCTCTCTCTATATATATATATATATATATATATATATATATATATATATATATATATATATATATATATATATATATATATATATATATATATATATATATATATATATATGCATATATATATATATATATATATATATATATATATATATATATATATATATATATATATATATATATATATATATATATATATATATATATATATATATATATATATATATATATATATATATATATATATATATATATATATATACTATGAGTGTGACACCGGGAGGGACAAAGAATATTGCCCACATTGGGCCGGGCACAAAAAGGAGAAGAAAAAAAAAGCAGTTTAATGGCAAGGTAGAGAAATAAGAGAATGATATACAATAAAAAAAAAAAAATTGAAAGAACGTTCAGAGTAACGAGGATCTATAAATACTACAGGATTAGGCCCTAATATAATGACTGATTAGCTTTTTGAAAAAAAAAGTCATAAGAGTTAGGGAAGACAGAAGCAGGTAGAAAGCTCATCTATGATGTGTGTGTGTAATAACCTAATTGTAATTACCTAATTGTGTTTACGGGAAAGAGCCCACAGCTCGTATCTTCCCGTCTCCTGATCGGTTCCATTTTATACTTAGTGATGCTTATCATACCTGTCCTTAAAACTATGGATTGAGATAGCATTAACTACCTCTTCGCTTAGCCAATTCCAATTATCAACTACTCTTACACTGGAAAAGTATTTCCTTACATCCTGCAAAGAAGTTTTCTTACCAAGCTTCAAACTATGACCTCTAGTTCTAGAGCCAGCCATATCAAAATATCGATCCCTATCCACTCTATCATAACCATGAAGGAATTTAAAAGACTGTTACCATATCCCCCCTCAATCTTCTAGCTTCGAGTGATGGTAAGTCTAATTCCCTCAGCCTCTCATCATAACTGAGATTACGTATTTCTGGCACCAGTTTCGTGGCATGTCTTTGAACTTTTTCAAGCTTAGCTATGTGCTTTTTCAAGTGCGGATTCCAAAAGGGGGCTGCATATTCGAGTTTTGGCCTCACATAGGTTACATAAATATTTCTGAACATTTCCTTGTCCATGTGCCTGAAGGCTACCCTTACATTTGATAAGACTGCATATGCTGCCCTTACTATGCCATTTATATGTATTTCTGGAGACAAATCTGCCAGTATGTTTACTCCAACATCTCTCTCATTTTCTGTCTCTTGAAGTTGTACTCCAGCCACCGAGTAGTCAAGCTTGGGCCTTCTTGCACTTGTACCCATTCTCATTACCTTACATTTTGAAGTATTGAATTTCATTAGCCACTTTTCTGATCACTCATGCAGACTATTTAGATCTTCATGAAGTTCTCTACTATTTTTCTCGTTTCCTACTTTCTTCACAATCTTAGCATAATCTGCAAACATATTCATGAATGAATTTACAGACTCTGGTAGGTCATTTACATATACAAGGAACAAAAGAGGCCCTAAAAACTGAGCCCTGTGGAACTCCAATACTAACTCTTCTCCATTCAGACACTGAGTGTCTTACTCTAACCCTCTGTTCCCTTCCTTCTAAGTAAGTTTTTATCCATTCCATGACATTTCCACCTATTCTAGCCATTGATTGCAGCTTCCAAATAAGTCTCCCATGTGGAACAGTGTCATACGCTTTCTGGAAGTCTAGGAATATGCAATCTGCCCAGCCCTCTCTTTCCTGTAAGATTCGGCTTACCTCATCATAAAATTCTAATAAGTTTGTTACTGTTGATCTACCTTCTCTGAAGCCATGTTGCCTAACTGACAAAAAGTTGAAGGATTCCAAGTGAAGAGAGATATGTTTCCTTAGTAGTTTCTCCATAACTTTGCAAGCTATGCTGGTCAAGGAAACTGGTCTATAGTTCAGAGCCGTATCCCTCCTTCCCTTTTTGAAGATAGGTATCACGTTTGCTTGTTTCCAGCATCTTGGAATCTCCCCTGACTCCAGTGACTTTTTAAATATGATACTTAGTGCCACTGATATTGAGTTTGCGTATTTTTTAAGTACATGAGGGGATATGTCATCAGGACCTGTAGCTTTATGAACATCTAACTCCATCAGCGCTTTACATACCTCTGTGGCTGTAAGGTTGATGTTCTCTAATACCGGTCCTTGAGCTTCTATCTCTGCAATATGAGGGGGTGGGGTATTTTCTACTATAAATACTAACTGAAACTCCTTGTTCAATTCTTTGCAGATATCTTCATCCGTCTCAGTGATGCTTCCATCCGCTCTCTTTAGCCTTAAAACCTGTTCTTTTACCTTCAGTTTTCCTCTGATAAAGCTGTGGAAAAGCTTGGGATTTTCTTTAGCCTTCCTGGTGATGTCCCTCTCATAGTCTCTCTCTGCCTCTCTTATTTTACTTAGGTAGTCATTTCTTGCTCTTTTGTAGGTTTGCCAGGCATTTATGTTTTTCTCCTCCTATACCTTTTCCAGCATCTGTCTCTCCACTCCTTAGCTCTTTTGCACTCATTATCGAACAATTTCTCTCTGGCATGAATTACACCTACTTTGATGACAGGTATGTAGCAATCTACTATCTTCCCATATTTCTCACAAAAGATGTCATACATTTCTTGTACAGATTTGTTGTAAAATAAGGTTCTCCAGACAATAACTGCAAAAACCTCATTCATTTTTATGTAATCTCCTTTTGGATAGTTCCTCCTCATGACCTCAGTGCCTCTACTCTCAGGCAGAATATCTTCAATGATATACTCCATCAACAACACACAGTGGTCACTCTTTCCAATTGGTGGTTCATGCTCAATTTTTTCAATATCCAACACATTATCTGTGAATACTAGATCAAGTAGTGATGGCTCATCCCCACCCCTGGCCCTCGTTGGTTCCATTACATGTTGGTGTAGAAAATTCCCTTGTACGCAATCTAGGAATCTTGCCCCAAATGAGTCCTCACCACTGTGTGGGTCAAGATTTATCCAATCTATCTCTTTATGATTAAAATCTCCCATAATCAAAATCCTACATTTTTTTCCCGTGCCATGTTAACAACTGAGTTTATGACTTCAATAGTACCTATATGACTTTCCTCATAAACTTCTAGCCTATTCTGGTTCCTTGGTGGGTTGTATACAACAGTTATTATAATGCTCTCTGACCCAGTATTTATGCGAGCAACAAGAAATTCCTTGAACTCACTTTCTATAGCCAAGTTTATTTCTTCGACTTGAATCCTTTCACTTATGAGCAGTGCTATCCCTCCACCAGTCCTCTCAGATCTTTCAACCCTTAGTATTCTGAAACCCTTAGGAAAAACTGTGACACTGTTTATGTCCTCACTCAACTTAGTCTCTGTAATTGCTACTATATCTGCCTTACTGCTGTGAATCCTATCTTTTAATTCTACTGCCTTACCAACTAATCCATCAGCATTTGTGTATAACAATCTTAATGAGGCCCCATCCCCTGATCTTCTGTCATAAATTTCCAATATTTGAATATCCTTTTGCATGGTTGTTACTTCAAAAAAGGAAAGAATCTTTTCACCTTGAACTTTCCACGTTTAATGACAACTACCTCTTCTTCCGATTCCTCATAAACAGTAAAACGCACAATTTGCTCTCATCGTCGTTTTTCACATCATAATGATCTGTATCTGGATAAATACTCCTGTCTTCCATTTCGTATCCACTCAAAAAAATCCATGGCAATAAGTATGTTCATATCCTCAGACTGCAGCACTTACCTGTTTTGTTCACTCTTACAATGAGGAAATTTCAATAAATTTCCAGGAAGATCATTTCTATGTTTTCCATATTCACACTTAATACTTCTACCTCTAGTCTTGACTTCATTCTCTGTTCAGTTTCAGCTGACATAGAATCAGATGCATGTATTATTTCCCTGAAGCCTCCATACAGAACATGCATAGCATCAAAATGTGACAATCATCTCGAGTCATACAGACGACTGACTAAAACAAACTTTCATGTAGATGAAGCCAAAACATTTCATCGATGTGTAGAAGCAGACGAAAAGGTATACACACGATGAATAAAATAAAAGAAAGTAAAAATCTGTAGACAAAACTGCCACTTTTATGTCCACCAAGCTCAGACTGTGTCCAGCATAGGGGAAATAGAAGGTGATATCATTCAGGTGTTGAATCTGTGCTTGCAATCCAGTGTAGCACCCAAGAGGCATTTTCATATGAATGGCCATGGCAGTTTGATAGTGGAACTTTATTCTCAGTTAGGATATCCACATCAGTGTCTGATAGAGATCTTTGCTCCAAGAGAAAAGATGGAGATGAACTTCTTGGAAAGTTCCAAGGCTCAAATCCTCGAATGCACCAGATAGTAAAGGCCAACTGATCAGTGTATAGGAAGTTTAAAGTGGAAGCTACACTTACTGAACAATACTTGGACCCCTTTATTTTTTTCAATAGCAGCATGGAGAACATGTTGTTATACTAATTGAATAAAGTCATCACAAACTTTTGTCGACAAACAAGATGGGTTCTCCTTTCTGTAATTTCCATGTATTTTGAGATGTCTTTCCAAATCCAGGTCACATTTTCTCAATAACTCTAGAATACTTTAATTATTTCCTATTTTTATTTTTTTACCCAATAATTCCCCTGGATGCAAACAACTGAAACCACTCGTCAACACTTCTTGCTAATAATCCTGCAATGATTAATGCTCTTTATGCTGGATAAAATATTTTGTCATGCACTTGCGATGATTATTCCAGTTTTCAAGTCCAAGAATAGCAATGCAGTGTTTCCAATCATTGAATCCTGATGCAGAAAATAATGGTTCAATCTTGGACAAAAAGCGACATACAAAGCAATAAAAACGACATTGAAATGGAGAACAGAGTATCCATTTGCGTTTGACACATTCGCCATTCCACAGACCAGGATTGCACAAATAGTTTGATAAATACTTTGCCTTGCAACTTTTCCTGCATCTTCTTTAAATTTTTTGCGTGAGTTTGATATGTTGTTATCAGGAATCAGAAATGGTGATGGCCCACTACGAAATCCAGTATGCCTCTGTGTAACTGAATTAGAAACTTTCTTACTATTACAGATTCAGGTACATCCTGTTTTTTTAATGCCTCCAGCAGCAGGATCAGGTAATGAATGTATGAGTGGATGTAGATGTCGATGTTATACCTGAGGGAGCAATACTAGTGGCTGTCAGTTCCGTTATAGGGGTGGACACCGACAGATTAGAGCTTGGAAATTAAGGTTGGATGTCTTTCCTAACGCCCTGCGATGAGCATGATCGCAGGTTTGTCACCTCCCAAGTCAAGTTTTCTAGCCAGAACTACACCTTGGTTCCCATATATATATATATATATATATATATATATATATATATATATATATATATATATATATATATATATATATATATATATATATATATATATATATATATATATATATATATATGTGTGTTGTTGTTGTTCCGGTTTTACGTCACGGACTCCCTTTCCTACTAAAGGCTAGGACGGGTGCCTTCTTGCGAAGGACTTGTTTTGGCAGATGTAATCGTTACCCTGAGTGCATGCCCTTGCTAACCTCAGACCGTGACTGGCCGCGAACCCTCGACCTGACGCCTCTAAGTCGGTTTTTTCTATGCCTTCATCAACACCGATTATCCTTTGATATTCGTTACACATCTCTTTGTATCCCTTCACATCTGACAAGTCACAACACTCCCCATTTCTGTTTATTTTTGCTTTTGTCAGACTCATAAAAAAATTGCTCATGAATAGGAAAAGCAACTATACCGTGCTATTCCATTTCCGTGATGAGAGTAATACTTTATTTCCAACATACATTGGGTATTCAAATATGGGTGTACAATTAAAATTTACAAGTAAAATCTTCCTTTAAGAGTAACTTCTTAAGATTATATTTAAAAGTATACACTGAACCAGCATTTTTTAGTTCTCTGGGAAGCTGATTATATAAATGAGGTCCACGAATGTTTATATCTCTTGAGCCAATATCAGTTTTAGACCTTCGTACTAATAAATCTTCCCCTTGACGGGTAGTTAACCCGGTAACTGAGCTTACTGTGGAAAAATTATACAAGCAATCAGGAATATTGTTTCTTAGTATATTAAAAACAAAGGTACATATATCAAAAACATATTTATCTCTAATCTTTATCCATTCTAGATCTTTTAAAACAGGAGAGATGTGCTCGTATTTTCTTACATTGCCAACAGCCACTCGTGCTGCAAAGTTTTGTAACTTTTGTATTCTTTGTAATTGAGTCTTATTTGTACATCCCCAAACTTTGAGACAGTAATTAATTAAACTCATAGCTAAGGACTGGACAATTATTATACGAGTTGATGTTTCAAATGAGTCTTTTACCCTATTTAGATATATTAGAGTACCCATTACTTTTTTATAAATTTCATCTATATGCATTTCAAAATTCATGTAACGGTCAAAATAGACACCTAGGTTCTTTACCGAGTTCATTGGCTTAATGATATTACCGTTAAAATTTATATGAAGATTGTCATCAACTTCTGATAATAATTGTCTGGATCCGATAAGAATAGATTGGGTTTTAGTTTCATTAAGTAACAGACCATTTTTTAGAAAGTAACGTTTAGCCATATACAAAATTTCTTCTGCTCTACGAATAATATTTTCTAAATCATTAATTTCTCCTTCAATTAAGATTTGAGTATCGTCAGCATATTGAATGACATAACAGTTAGGTAAATATTTTACTAGATCGTTTACATATATTAGAAAAAGTATAGGTCCTAGGATCGATCCCTGAGGGACCCCAAACAATACCTTCTTGGAACTTGAAACTGTATCTTTTATTCTGACTGACTGGTAGCGGTTTTTTAAATAGTTCTCGAACCAGCTTGGGTCAATGTTCATTTTTTTGCATTTTTCTAATAATATACTATGGTTTACACTATCAAAAGCTTTAGAAAGATCGAGTAGTAGTAGCAATGATATTTTCTTATTATCTATATTTTTGTATATTTCATCTGATATTTTCAATAAGGCAGTTTCAGTTGATAATTTTGGCCTGAAACCGTGTTGACTTTTTGCAATAAGTTTATTTTTTTCAAGAAACTCACTTAACTGATTTGCAACAATCTTTTCAAGTATCTTTGATAAAATTGGTAGTAAAGAGATTGGTCTATAGTTAGAGACGTCGTCAGGATTTCCATTTTTAAAACCAGGAATTACATGGGGATTTTTCCATAAATCTGGGTAGATATTGGTAACTATGGAAGTATTGATTATTACCGTCAGATAATAAGCTATTACAAATAATGAATCTCTAATAAAACGAAGACAAATTCCATCTGATCCATATGCATTAGAGTCTTTCAGATTTTTTATTACTAAGATTACTGTATTACAATCTACTGTAGTAGGGTTAAAGACATCAGTACTTCTATTGAATGCACTATGTTCTTCCAAATTTACATTATTATTATTATTGCTACCATCATCACTATTATCATTACCATTACTACCACCATCATTATTATTTACACCATTATCAACATTTCTATTATTATTACTACTACCATCATCATTATTATTACCACCATTACTATTATTGATTTCATTTATTATTTCTTTTTTTGTTTTTTCAAAGGTTTTTTTCCCCACTTCAGCGAAAAAATTATTGAACTCTTCTGCTTTAGCAATTACATCTACCTCATCGGGTATAATTGATATGTTACTACTTTTATTACAGTTATTGGAAAGCATGGTTTTAGCAATTTTCCATGTATCAGAGATATTGCCTTTAGCGTTTTGAAATTCATTTTTGTAATACTGTTTCTTACTGTTACTTAATAATGATTTTACTTGTTTCTTATGCTCTGTAAACTTTTCTCTTAAAGGGATATTATCTCTTTGTAGTTTTACTTCATTTTGTAGTTTGTCTCTTTCTTTCATAATGTTTTTTATGTCATCTGTTATCCAAGGAGCGGGGGGACGAAATATTTCTCTTGTCACGAGTGGTGCACATCGATCTATACATGATGATAAGACACTGGTTAAAATTCTTACTTGTTTATTTATATTATCGGTATATAGAATTTCATTTAATTTATGTACTTCATTCATAAGTAAACTACAAAGTAATTCTTGTGAGAGAGAGAGAGAGAGAGAGAGAGAGAGAGAGAGAGAGAGAGAGAGAGAGAGAGAGAGAGAGAGAGAGAGAGAGAGAGAGAGAGAGAGAGAGAGAGAGAGAGAGAGAGAGAGAGAGAGAGAGACGTTCTAGATTTTTCGGCAGCTGGGTATTTTTGTATTAGTATGAGCGAAAGATAATAAAAAAAACACAGGGAAAGAGTGGTATGTTTCACCTTTATTGAGATTTCGCATGTACAGATATGAAATGTGTTGAGTGAAGCACAGATGAGGAAAAACTTCAGCAGAGAATGAGAAAAGGAGTAAACTTTTAAAACGAATATTTTGGTTTAACCCAGGCGCAACCTTAATTCCCAAGCTCCAATCTGTCGGTGTCCACCCCTATAACGGAACTAACAGACACATGAAATGGCTTTATATATATATATATATATATATATATATATATATATATATATATATATATATATATATAATATTATATATATATATATATATATATATATATATATATATATATATATATATATATATATATATATATATGTGTGTGTGTGTGTGTGTGTGTGTGTAAATCAGTTTAATTATCTCTCTCTCTCTCTCTCTCTCTCTCTCTCTCTATATATATATATATATATATATATATATATATATATATATATATATATATATATATATATATATATTAAATTTGTTTAAAAAATATACTACTAAAATAAAAGTTAGTATTTATTAATATATTAGGAATCCAGATAGCCTCTAACTTGTCTTGAAAGGAGTCACATAATCGTAATTTCTAAATCTGCTTCGAAAAAAAAATTGGAAGTTCTTTTTCAATTTCGTCATTACTCTTCTTCTTCCTCTTTACATTTACTTATAATCTACATAGCTCTTATCCGTCCCTGCTAAGAATACTGCTCGCACACCTGGGGTGCTTCTTCTTATACTTATCTCCTTGATAGGGTCTAATCTAAGGCAATCAGACTAATCAGTGACCCTTCTATTACTTCTAATCTGGATTCTCTTTCTCTCGGCCGTAAAGTATCATCCCTTTCTCTTTTCTATCGCTACTACTTCCATCACTGCTCTGATGAGTTGGTGAATCGCATCCTTCCCCAACTGTCAAGGTCATGTAATACTTGCCAAGTGGCTTGGTCTCACAGGTACAATGTGGAGATTTGTAGCTCGCGGACTGGTCGGTACTGTGACTGCTTCTTATCTTTCAACGCCAGGTTCTGGAACTCATTTTCTCCTTCCATTGTTCCTAATTCTTATGACCTATCCTCCTTCAAAATGCAGGTCTATCGTCATCTCATAGCGTAATCCTGCCATATCTGTGGGTCTTCATTATTTCGACTATTTTTTGTGCCTGCCATTTTTGTACAGTGTATCATTTTCTTATTTCTGTCTTGTCCCTAAGCTTCGACTTTTCCTTTGTCTCAATTTTGTTTTGGTGCCCGGGCCCGATGAGGGTAATTTTCTAGCCTGCCCCAGTGTCACTCATAAAAAGTACAAATAAAATTTTCCCGGCAGCACTATCAATAAACTTCGAGTGATCCGAGTGGGTCCAAACTGTGAATATCGACTCTAAATAATGAAAAAATTTCCATTAGAAATTTAACTAGGGAAAAGAGTACATTCAAAATAAAAATGAAATTATTATATACAATGAATCTTACCTTTAGGTAGATAGTTATACAATCATTGTCAATAGTTTCCTCTCCATATCTGAATAAAAGAAAAAATAATTTCTTTAGATAGTCCACTGTAAGATAGACAAAAATTAGTGTAAATGATGTCTCTAAAAACGCAGACATGGTTGGATAAGTGTATGGATTCGGTTTTACGTCACGAACTCCCTTTTCTACTAAGGGCTAGGACGGTTGCCTTCTTACGCATACGAACAATATATAAGCAGCTCACTCACGCATACACATTCTCTTTATCCTAACTCAAGGATTAATGAATTTATATATAAGAGCATATATATTCAAATAGACTTGCAAATATCTTTTGTTTATGATTCAAAATCAAATTCAAATTCAAGAATTTATTGATATAATAGGCAATTACATCAAATGGAGCTTGTTAGCAAGCTAACAAGCCCGCCCCACAACTATAGAAAAATAAAAAAAATAATTAAATATTTATTCTTCAAAGCAAGCAATAATGACAATGAAAATTATACTAGAATCTGCCAGAAAAAAAATGCCCTTATCGGGCCTGGGTACGAAGGAAACATAAAGTACATAGAAACAGAAATGGGGAGGGCTGTGACTTGTCAGATGTGAAGGGATGATAAGAGATGTGTAACGAATATCCAAGAATATTCGGTGTTGATACAGGCATAAAACAAGAACCGTAACTGATGTAAGACTTGACATCGAACTGTCTTGGACAATCCTGTCTTAGCCCACAAGACCCTCCAGCTGTAGTATTGCAACGGGTGGCTACTGCCATGGACCAACCTACTAGGAGAAAAGACCTTATACTTCCCTCGTGCCCAGGGCCGATGGGGGCGTTTTTTTTTTTTTTTTTTTTGGCCCGTCTTGGTGTCACAATCATAAAAAAACTATATATATATATATATATATATATATATATATATATATATATATATATATATATATATATATATATATATATATAAAGCCAGTATGATAAACATTTCATAAAAAATATTCTTTATTTCACATAGGAATCAGAGGTAAAACCAGGATTTTGCAAGCGTTCTCTCAAGTAAGAGCCCCTTGGCTAGGTACTAGCCCATGCCATTTCCAATAGTAAACAAATGAAAACCATTGAACTGGCCATATACACAACATCACAATCCTTTCCCTTCCACATTCTCATCATAACCTCGTGGAAACTCTTCTCGTCACTGATCGAGGCGGATTTCAATCATTCTTAAGCATGGTAACTGGGTCCTTATTTTACCAAGTCAAGAAACACCTACTCGTGAAGTGTGTTCGGTTTTACGTCATGGACTCCCTTTTCTACTAAGGGCTAGGACGGTTGCCTTCTTGTGAAGGACTTGCTTTGGCAGATGTAAACGTAACACTGAGTGCATGCCCTTGCTAACCTCAGACCGTGACGGGGCGCGAACCCTCGACCTGACGCCTCAGAGTCGCGGACGCTACCGCTTGAGCCACGGAGACTACCAACACCTAATCGTGAAGTACTCGTACAGTACATGACATAGCTGCTATTTTCCAGATGGTCTAAAATAGGCTTTTATTTCTAATCTAACAAAGGATTCTAATATAATAATATAAACTGAATGCGTATTTTCAGGATCATTAAATTATAAATATTTTAAAGGATAGTTATAACAAGTACTAGAGAGATTAAATAATAATTCGGCCAGGAGATGAGTTACGAGCATGAGGTTCTTTCCCCTGAGAACAATTAGGTAATATATATATATATATATATATATATATATATATATATATATATATATATATATATATATATATATATATATATATATATATGTGTGTGTGTGTGTGTGTGTGTGTGTGATTACCTAATTGTGATTACCTAATTGTGTTTACGGGAAAGAGCCCAAAGCTCGTATCTTCCCGTCTCCTGATCGGTTCCATTTTTAGACTTAGTGATACTTATCATACCTGTCCTTAAAACTATGGATTGAGATAGCATTAACTACCTCCTCACTTAGCGAATTCCAATTATCAACTACTCTTACACTGAAAAAGTATTTCCTTACATCCTGCAAACAAGTTTTCTTACGAAGCTTCAAACTATGACCTCTACTTCTAGAGCCAGCCATATCGAAATATCGATCCCTATCCACTCTATCATAACCATGAAGGAATTTAAAGACTGTCACCATATCCCCCCTTACTCTTCTAGCTTCGAGTGATGGCAAGTCTAATTCCCTCAGCCTCTCATCATAACCGAGATTGCGTATTTCTGGCACCAGTTTCGTGGCATGTCTTTGAACTTTTTCAAGCTTAGCTATGTGCTTTTTCAAGTGCGGATTCCAAAAGGGGGCTGCATATTCGAGTTTTGGCCTCACATAGGTTACATAAATATTTCTGAACATTTCCTTGTCCATGTGCCTGAAGGCTACCCTTACATTTGATAAGAATGCATATGCTGCCCTTACTACGCCATTTATATGTATTTCTGGAGACAAATCTGCCAGTATGTTTACTCCTAGATCTCTCTCATTTTCTGTCTCTTGAAGTTGTACTCCAGCCACCGAGTAGTCAAGCTTGGGCCTTCTTGCACTTGTACCCATTCTCATTACCTTACATTTTGAGGTATTGAATTTCATTAGCCACTTTTCTGACCACTCATGCAGATTATTTAGATCCTCCTGAAGTTCTCTACCATTGTTCTCGTTTTTTACTTTCTTCACAATCTTTGCATCATCTGCAAACATATTCATGAATGAATTTACAGACTCTGGTAGGTCATTTACATATACAAGGAACAAAAGTGGCCCTAAAACTGAACCCTGTGGAACTCCACTACTAACTCTTCTCCATTCAGACACTGAGTGTCTTACTCTAACCCTCTGTTCCCTTCCTTCTAAGTAAGTTTTTATCCATTCCAAGACATTTCCACCTATTCTAGCCATTGATTGCAGCTTCCTAATAAGTCTCCCATGTGGAACAGTGTCAAACGCTTTCTGGAAGTCTAGGAATATGCAATCTGCCCAGCCCTCTCTTTCCTGTAAGATTTGGCTTACCTCATCATAAAATTCTAATAAGTTTGTTACTGTTGATCTTCCTTCTCTGAAGCCATGTTGCCTCACTGACAAAAAGTTGAAGGATTCCAAGTGAAGAGAGATATGTTTCCTTAGTAGTTTCTCCATAAGTTTGCAAACTATGCTGGTCAAGGAAACTGGTCTATAGTTCAGAGCCGTATCCCTCCTTCCCTTTTTGAAGATAGGTATCACATTTGCTTGTTTCCAGCATCTTGGAATCTCCCCCGACTCCAGTGACTCCTTAAATATGATACTTAGTGCCACTGATATTGTGTTTGCGCATTTTTTAAGCACATGAGGGGATATGTCATCGGGACCTGTAGCTTTATGAACATCTAAATCCATCAGCGCTTTACATACCTCTGTGGCTGTAAGGTTGATGTTCTCTAATACCGGCCCTTGAGCTTCTATCACTGCAATCTGAGGGGGTGGGGTATTTTCTACTGTAAATACTGACTGAAACTCCTTGTTCAATTCTTTGCAGATCTCTTCGTCCGTCTCAGAGATGCTTCCATCCGCTCTCTTTAGTCTTAAAACCTGTTCTTTTACCTTCAGTTTTCCTCTGATAAAGCTGTGGAAAAGATTGGGATTTTCTTTAGCCTTCCTGGTGATGTCCCTCTCATAATCTCTCTCTGCCTCTCTCCTTTTACTTAGGTAGTCATTTCTTGCTCTTTTGTAGGTTTGCCAGGCATTTATATTTTTTCTCCTCCTATACCTTTTCCAGCATTTGTCTCTCCACTCCTTAGCTCTTTTACACCCATTATCGAACCATTTCTCTCTGGCATGAATTACACCTACTTTGGTGACAGGTATGCAGCAATCTACTATCTTCCCATATTTCTCACAAAAGATGTCATACATTTCTTGTACAGATTTGTTGTAAAATAAGGTTCTCCAGTCAATAACTGCAAAAAGCTCATTCATTTTGATGTAATCTCCTTTCGGATAGTTCCTCCTCATGTCCTCAGTGCCTCTACTCTCAGGAAGAATGTCTTCAATGATATACTCCATCAACAACACACAGTGGTCGCTCTTTCCAATTGGTGGTTCATACTCAATATTTTCAATATCCAACACATTATCTGTGAACACCAGATCAAGTAGTGATGGCTCATCCCCACCCCTGGCTCTTGTTGGTTCCATTACATGTTGGTGTAGGAAATTCCCTTGTACGCAATCTAGGAATCTTGCCCCAAATGAATCCTCACCACTGTGTGGGTCAAGATTTATCCAATCTATCTCTTTATGATTAAAGTCTCCCATAATCAAAATCCTACATTTTTTCTCCCGCGCCATGTTAACAACTGAGTTTATGACTTCAATCGTACCTATATGACTTTCCTCATAAATTTCAAGCCTATTTTGGTTCCTTGGTGGGTTGTATACAACAGTTATTATAATGCTCTCTGACCCAGTATTTATGCTAGCAACAAGAAATTCCCTGAACTCACTTTCTATAGCCAAGTTTATTTCTTCAACTTGAATCCTCTCACTTATGAGCAGTGCTATCCCTCCACCAGTCCTCTCAGATCTTTCGACCCTTAGTATTCTGAAGCCCTTAGGAAAAACTGTGACACTGTTTATGTCCTCACTCAACTTAGTCTCTGTAATTGCTACTATATCTGCCTTACTGTTGTGAATCCTATCTTTTAATTCTACTGCCTTACCAGCTAATCCATCAGCATTTGTGTATAACAATCTTATGTGTGTGTGTGTGTGTGTGCATGCGTGCGTGTGAATGTGTGTATATATATATATATATATATATATATATATATATATATATATATATATATATATTATATATATATATATATAATATATATATATATAATATATATTATATATATATATATATATATATATATATATATATATATTATAATATATATATATATATATATAGAGAGAGAGAGAGAGAGAGAGAGAGAGAGAGAGAGAGAGAGAGAGAGAGAGAGAGTTAACCTAACATATGTAAATAAAAAAATAATTGGAAAAGCAGTATTTTCACTTCACATTCCAATAAGGCAAAAGTGTCTTTCCCGAAGCTCAAACGCAGCTAATGATATAAAAACAAATGAACAACGACTTGATTTAAGCAAGTGTTCTGCGATTCGAAACAGAGCTGAGAATTCAAATCAACTTGGCATTTTATCTTGACGTTCATGAACACTGCTCTCATCTGTTCGTGATCACTGACGTCATTACACCATTCCCTAGCTGATAGTGACCCACTGGACTCGAGAATGTGCTTTTAAAGAAACCCATGACCAAGTAGGGTGGGTGGGTCTAAATATATCTGCATAGCTGAGATTTTGTGTTTCTTTTTTCTCTTTACGTAATTTTGTTTACCTAGTTGTGTTCACGGGAAAGAGTCCCATGCTTGTATCGTTCCGTTTCCTGGTTGGCTTCATTTTTACGAATTCCAGTTAGTGGACATTGTTGCACTAAAAAGTAACTTCTCAAATCTTGCAAAATACTTTCCTACGACTCTCAAAATTATGCCCTCTAGTTCTAGAACAACTCGTATCAAAGTATGAGTCGCTATCTACGCTGTCAAAACTACGGAAGAGTTTAAAAACCATTACCATATCCCCTCTCTTTCTTCTAGATTCAAATGATGATAAGTCTAAATCCTTCTGCCTTTCCTCATAACCGAGATTATGTATCTCAGTAACCAGCTTGGTAACATGTCACTGAACCATCTCCAATTTGTTAATACGTTTTCACAAGTGCAGATTCCAGAAAAATGCTGCATATTCGACCTTAGGCCTCACATAAGTCATGTAAATACCTCTGAACATTTTTCTGTTTAAATGCCTGAAGGCCACATTATGCTTGCTAAGCTAGTATATGCTACTTTACTATACAATTTATCTATCGTCATCTCAGGGCCTAGTCCTCCATATCTCTGGTCCTCCGTACTTTGACTGTTTTTTTCTATCTGTCGTTTTCCTTTGTGTGACTTTACCTCATCTCTGCATTGTCCTTTAACCTTTCTCTTTTCCTTCGTTTTGGTATTTTCTCATGCCCGGGCCTTCATTAATGAGAGCAGTTTCTGCCTGTCCCGGTGTC
>JAXCGZ010017303.1:10000-84951 GCA_037179515.1 Halocaridina rubra | reverse complement strand
CATTTCATAAGAAAATATCACATCTAGGTCAGCAGAATATAGATTCGTTCTAAAACGAACAGAAATTGACATGAAAAACAGATTTACAAATTAGTTTGTACTTAAACATTGAAAATGACCTGACAAGTACTTATAGATAGTTCAAGACATGACAGATAGTTATAGATAGTTCAAGGAAAAGTGTTTAGTATAATAACAAGCAGTAAAAACTTATTTGGAGGAAATGTGCTTAGTATAATAACAAACAGTTAAAACTGATATGGAAGAAATGTGCTTAGTGTAATAACAAGCAGTGAAAATTAGTATGGAGAAAAAGTGCTTAGAAAAATAACAAGCAGTAAAAACTGAAAAGGAAGAAAAGTGCTTAGTATAATAACAAGCAGTAAAAACTGGTAGGGAAGAAAAACGCTTAGCATAATAACATGGAGTAAAAGCTGAAAAGGAAGAAAAGTGCTTAGTGTAATAACAAGCAGTAAAAACTTACATGGAGGAATAGAGCATAGTATAATAACAAGCAAAAAAACTGACATGGAAATAAAGTACTTAGTATAAAAAGCAGTAAAAATGATATGGAGGTATAGTCGTAAACAGTTCAACAGAAAGAATCTTAGTACGAAAACGAAATGTAAAATGTCATAATAGTCAGAGATATTTCAAGGGAAATAATCTCAGCATCAACAAGAAACCAGAAACATTGACATAGAAGAATATTTAGATAGTTCAATAAAATATAGTTGAGCACAAAAAAAAATTATATATAGATAAATATATATATATGTGTGATTACCTAATTGTGATTACCTAATTGTGTTTACGGGAAAGAGCCCAAAGCTCGTATCTTCCCGTCTCCTGATCGGTTCCATTTTTAGACTTAGTGATACTTATCATACCTGTCCTTAAAACTATGGATTGAGGTAGCATTAACTACCTCCTCGCTTAGCGAATTCCAATTATCAACTACTCTTACACTGAAAAAGTATTTCCTTACATCCTGCAAACAAGTTTTCTTCCGAAGCTTCAAACTATGACCTCTAGTTCTAGAGCCAGCCATATCGAAATATCGATCCCTATCCACTCTATCATAACCATGAAGGAATTTAAAGACTGTCACCATATCCCCCCTTACTCTTCTAGCTTCGAGTGATGGCAAGTCTAATTCCCTCAGCCTCTCATCATAACCGAGATTGCGTATTTCTGGCACCAGTTTCGTGGCATGTCTTTGAACTTTTTCAAGCTTAGCTATGTGCTTTTTCAAGTGCGGATTCCAAAAGGGGGCTGCATATTCGAGTTTTGGCCTCACATAGGTTACATAAATATTTCTGAACATTTCCTTGTCCATGTGCCTGAAGGCTACCCTTACATTTGATAAGAATGCATATGCTGCCCTTACTACGCCATTTATATGTATTTCTGGAGACAAATCTGCCAGTATGTTTACTCCTAGATCTCTCTCATTTTCTGTCTCTTGAAGTTGTACTCCAGCCACCGAGTAGTCAAGCTTGGGCCTTCTTGCACTTGTACCCATTCTCATTACCTTACATTTTGAGGTATTGAATTTCATTAGCCACTTTTCTGACCACTCATGCAGATTATTTAGATCCTCCTGAAGTTCTCTACCATTGTTCTCGTTTTTTACTTTCTTCACAATCTTTGCATCATCTGCAAACATATTCATGAATGAATTTACAGACTCTGGTAGGTCATTTACATATACAAGGAACAAAAGTGGCCCTAAAACTGAACCCTGTGGGACTCCACTACTAACTCTTCTCCATTCAGACACTGAGTGTCTTACTCTAACCCTCTGTTCCCTTCCTTCTAAGTAAGTTTTTATCCATTCCAAGACATTTCCACCTATTCTAGCCATTGATTGCAGCTTCTTAATAAGTCTCCCATGTGGAACAGTGTCAAACGCTTTCTGGAAGTCTAGGAATATGCAATCTGCCCAGCCCTCTCTTTCCTGTAAGATTTGGCTTACCTCATCATAAAATTCTAATAAGTTTGTTACTGTTGATCTTCCTTCTCTGAAGCCATGTTGCCTCACTGACAAAAAGTTGAAGGATTCCAAGTGAAGAGAGATATGTTTCCTTAGTAGTTTCTCCATAAGTTTGCAAACTATGCTGGTCAAGGAAACTGGTCTATAGTTCAGAGCCGTATCCCTCCTTCCCTTTTTGAAGATAGGTATCACATTTGCTTGTTTCCAGCATCTTGGAATCTCCCCCGACTCCAATGACTCCTTAAATATGATACTTAGTGCCACTGATATTGTGTTTGCGCATTTTTTAAGCACATGAGGGGATATGTCATCAGGACCTGTAGCTTTATGAACATCTAAATCCATCAGCGCTTTGCATACCTCTGTGGCTGTAAGGTTGATGTTCTCTAATACCGGCCCTTGAGCTTCTATCACTGCAATCTGAGGGGGTGGGGTATTTTCTACTGTAAATACTGACTGAAACTCCTTGTTCAATTCTTTGCAGATCTCTTCGTCCGTCTCAGTGATGCTTCCATCCGCTCTCTTTAGCCTTAAAACCTGTTCTTTTACCTTCAGTTTTCCTCTGATAAAGCTGTGGAAAAGCTTGGGATTTTCTTTAGCCTTCCTGGTGATGTCCCTCTCATAATCTTTCTCTGCCTCTCTCCTTTTACTTAGGTAGTCATTTCTTGCTCTTTTGTAGGTTTGCCAGGCATTTATGTTTTTTCTCCTCCTATACCTTTTCCAGCATTTGTCTCTCCACTCCTTAGCTCTTTTACACCCATTATCGAACCATTTCTCTCTGGCATGAATTACACCTACTTTGGTGACAGGTATGCAGCAATCTACTATCTTCCCATATTTCTCACAAAAGATGTCATACATTTCTTGTACAGATTTGTTGTAAAATAAGGTTCTCCAGTCAATAACTGCAAAAAGCTCATTCATTTTGATGTAATCTCCTTTCTGATAGTTCCTCCTCATGTCCTCAGTGCCTCTACTCTCAGGAAGAATGTCTTCAATGATATACTCCATCAACAACACACAGTGGTCACTCTTTCCAATTGGTGGTTCATACTCAATATTTTCAATATCCAACACATTATCTGTGAACACCAGATCAAGTAGTGATGGCTCATCCCCACCCCTGGCTCTTGTTGGTTCCATTACATGTTGGTGTAGGAAATTCCCTTGTACGCAATCTAGGAATCTTGCCCCAAAGGAGTCCTCACCACTGTGTGGGTCAAGATTTATCCAATCTATCTCTTTATGATTAAAGTCTCCCATAATCAAAATCCTACATTTTTTCTCCCGCGCCATGTTAACAACTGAGTTTATGACTTCAATCGTACCTATATGACTTTCCTCATAAATTTCAAGCCTATTTTGGTTCCTTGGTGGGTTGTATACAACAGTTATTATAATGCTCTCTGACCCAGTATTTATGCGAGCAACAAGAAATTCCCTGAACTCACTTTCTATAGCCAAGTTTATTTCTTCAACTTGAATCCTCTCACTTATGAGCAGTGCTATCCCTCCACCAGTCCTCTCAGATCTTTCGACCCTTAGTATTCTGAAGCCCTTAGGAAAAACTGTGACACTGTTTATGTCCTCACTCAACTTAGTCTCTGTAATTGCTACTATATCTGCCTTACTGTTGTGAATCCTATCTTTTAATTCTACTGCCTTACCAGCTAATCCATCAGCATTTGTGTATAACAATCTTAATGAGGCCCCATCCCCTGATCTTCTGTCATTATCTTCTTTATCTCCCCTTTGTCTGGAAGTATTCCGTAACGAAAATTTTTCTTCTCTTCTTCATTTCTTTCATCATTTAACCTTCTTGCCTCTTGCAACAAGTTTTTGATCTTTCCCATCTCTTCCTGTGTTCTGTATCGTCTAATGAACACTTCTTTGCATTCTTGAAGGTCTTTTAGACTTTTTTTCTCAACAATATTTCCCTACATGTCTCCCCTCTCTCAAAGGTTACCTTTGTTGGTCTCGGCTTTCCTTCCCTCGAATATTTACCTAGTTGGTGTATGTTTACAATATCCTCAGGACCACATACTACTCCAAGCTTTCTTATCAGGTCTACAACATTAGTTTTATTTTCTTCAAGTCTCCCCTGCCATGTTGGCTCCTGGGATTCACTTATGCCTGAGATTACAACTGTCTTCTCCTTATCAAGTGCCTGTCTGATGAGTGGGTTTGCCCTTTCCATCACAACGTCTTTCATTTTTTCGATTACTGTCTCTTTATAGTCAACTGTTTGTATGTTTTCCAGTGCCACCACCTTTACAGCCTCTTTTACTGCCACATTCCCCTTTAGTGCATCAGCAAAGGACGTTTTCATGGCATCATTTTCCATATTCAGCTCCTGGAACTCTTTTCTGAACTGTTCAATGTTTTCCTTAATCTGAACATTCCAAGCAGCAATCTCGTCTCTCTCAGAAGATAGCAGTGAACTAACATCTAATTCCTTTAGGTTGTCATTTAGCCGTTTGTTTTTATCTTCTTGTTTAGAAATTCTAGATTCTAGTTGACTCTTTTCCCCTTCCAGCTTCTTTATTCTTTTTTCTAGTTCCTTTCTCTCCTGCCCTTGTGCTTTATTTGCTTCCTCCAAAGATCTTATTTGTTCTCTGAGTGTTTCATTCTCTTTCATTTCTCCATCCATATTCCGAATTTTATCATCAAGGTTTGTAACCATTTCCTCTAACTTCTGTGTTGTGTGTGTGTGTGTGTGTGTGTGTGTGTGTGTGTGTGTGTGTGTGTGTGTGTGTGTGTGTGTGTGTGTGTGATTACCTAATTGTGTTTACGGGAAAGAGCCCAAAGCTCGTATCTTCCCGTCTCCTCATCGGTTCCATTTTATACTTAGTCATACTTATCATACCTGTCCTTAAAACTATGCATTGAGATAGCATTAACTACCTCCTCGCTTAGCCAATTCCAATTATCAACTACTCTTACACTGAAAAAGTATTTCCTTACATCCTGCAAAGAAGTTTTCTTACGAAGCTTCAAACTATGACCTCTAGTTCTAGACCCAGCCATATCAAAATATCGATCCCTATCCACTCTATCATAACCATGAAGGAATTTAAAGACTGTCACCATATCCCCCCTCACTCTTCTAGCTTCCAGTGATGGTAAGTCTAATTCCCTCAGCCTCTCATCATAACTGAGATTGCGTATTTCTGGCACCAGTTTCGTGGCATGTCTTTGAACTTTTTCAAGCTTAGCTATGTGCTTTTTCAAGTGCGGATTCCAAAAGGGGGCTGCATATTCGAGTTTTGGCCTCACATAAGTTACATAAATATTTCTGAACATTTCCTTGTCCATGTGCCTGAAGGCTACCCTTACATTTGATAAGAATGCATATGCTGCCCTTACTATGCAATTTATAAGTATTTCTGGAGACAAATCTGCCAGTATGTTTACTCCTAGATCTCTCTCATTTTCTGTCTCTTGAAGTTGTACTCCAGCCACCGAGTAGTCAAGCTTGGGCCTTCTTGCACTTGTACCCATTCTCATTACCTTACATTTTGAAGTATTGAATTTTATTAGCACTTTTCTGACCACTCATGCAGATTATTTAGATCCTCCTGAAGTTCTCTACCATTGTTCTCATTTTTTACTTTCTTCACAATCTTTGCATCATCTGCAAACATATTCATGAATGAATTTACAGACTCTGGTAGGTCATTTACATATACAAGGAACAAAAGTGTGTGTGTGATTACCTAATTGTGTTTACGGGAAAGTGTGTGTGTGATTACCTAATTGTGATTACCTAATTGTGCTTACGGGAAAGAGCCCAAAGCTCGTATCTTCCCGTCTCCTCATCGGTTCCATTTTATACTTAGTCATACTTATCATACCTGTCCTTAAAACTATGCATTGAGATAGCATTAACTACCTCCTCGCTTAGCCAATTCCAATTATCAACTACTCTTACACTGAAAAAGTATTTCCTTACATCCTGCAAAGAAGTTTTCTTACGAAGCTTCAAACTATGACCTCTAGTTCTAGACCCAGCCATATCAAAATATCGATCCCTATCCACTCTATCATAACCATGAAGGAATTTAAAGACTGTCACCATATCCCCCCTCACTCTTCTAGCTTCCGGTGATGGTAAGTCTAATTCCCTCAGCCTCTCATCATAACTGAGATTGCGTATTTCTGGCACCAGTTTCGTGGCATGTCTTTGAACTTTTTCAAGCTTAGCTATGTGCTTTTTCAAGTGCGGATTCCAAAAGGGGGCTGCATATTCGAGTTTTGGCCTCACATAGGTTACATAAATATTTCTGAACATTTCCTTGTCCATGTGCCTGAAGGCTACCCTTACATTTGATAAGAATGCATATGCTGCCCTTACTATGCAATTTATAAGTATTTCTGGAGACAAATCTGCCAGTATGTTTACTCCTAGATCTCTCTCATTTTCTGTCTCTTGAAGTTGTACTCCAGCCACCGAGTAGTCAAGCTTGGGCCTTCTTGCACTTGTACCCATTCTCATTACCTTACATTTTGAAGTATTGAATTTCATTAGCACTTTTCTGACCACTCATGCAGATTATTTAGATCCTCCTGAAGTTCTCTACCATTGTTCTCATTTTTTACTTTCTTCACAATCTTTGCATCATCTGCAAACATATTCATGAATGAATTTACAGACTCTGGTAGGTCATTTACATATACAAGGAACAAAAGTGTGTGTGTGATTACCTAATTGTGTTTACGGGAAAGAGTGTGTGTGTGATTACCTAATTGTGATTACCTAATTGTGTTTACGGGAAAGAGCCCAAAGCTCGTATCTTCCCGTCTCCTCATCGGTTCCATTTTATACTTAGTGATACTTATCATACCGGTCCTTAAAACTATGCATTGAGGTAGCATTAACTACCTCCTCGCTTAGCCAATTCCAATTATCAACTACTCTTACACTGAAAAAGTATTTCCTTACATCCTGCAAAGAAGTTTTCTTACGAAGCTTCAAACTATGACCTCTAGTTCTAGACCCAGCCATATCAAAATATCGATCCCTATCCACTCTATCATAACCATGAAGGAATTTAAAGACTGTCACCATATCCCCCCTCACTCTTCTAGCTTCCGGTGATGGTAAGTCTAATTCCCTCAGCCTCTCATCATAACTGAGATTGCGTATTTCTGGCACCAGTTTCGTGGCATGTCTTTGAACTTTTTCAAGCTTAGCTATGTGCTTTTTCAAGTGCGGATTCCAAAAGGGGGCTGCATATTCGAGTTTTGGCCTCACATAGGTTACATAAATATTTCTGAACATTTCCTTGTCCATGTGCCTGAAGGCTACCCTTACATTTGATAAGAATGCATATGCTGCCCTTACTATGCAATTTATAAGTATTTCTGGAGACAAATCTGCCAGTATGTTTACTCCTAGATCTCTCTCATTTTCTGTCTCTTGAAGTTGTACTCCAGCCACCGAGTAGTCAAGCTTGGGCCTTCTTGCACTTGTACCCATTCTCATTACCTTACATTTTGAAGTATTGAATTTCATTAGCACTTTTCTGACCACTCATGCAGATTATTTAGATCCTCCTGAAGTTCTCTACCATTGTTCTCATTTTTTACTTTCTTCACAATCTTTGCATCATCTGCAAACATATTCATGAATGAATTTACAGACTCTGGTAGGTCATTTACATATACAAGGAACAAAAGTGTGTGTGTGATTACCTAATTGTGTTTACGGGAAAGAGTGTGTGTGTGATTACCTAATTGTGATTACCTAATTGTGTTTACGGGAAAGAGCCCAAAGCTCGTATCTTCCCGTCTCCTCATCGGTTCCATTTTATACTTAGTGATACTTATCATACCGGTCCTTAAAACTATGCATTGAGGTAGCATTAACTACCTCCTCGCTTAGCCAATTCCAATTATCAACTACTCTTACACTGAAAAAGTATTTCCTTACATCCTGCAAAGAAGTTTTCTTACGAAGCTTCAAACTATGACCTCTAGTTCTAGACCCAGCCATATCAAAATATCGATCCCTATCCACTCTATCATAACCATGAAGGAATTTAAAGACTGTCACCATATCCCCCCTCACTCTTCTAGCTTCCAGTGATGGTAAGTCTAATTCCCTCAGCCTCTCATCATAACTGAGATTGCGTATTTCTGGCACCAGTTTCGTGGCATGTCTTTGAACTTTTTCAAGCTTAGCTATGTGCTTTTTCAAGTGCGGATTCCAAAAGGGGGCTGCATATTCGAGTTTTGGCCTCACATAGGTTACATAAATATTTCTGAACATTTCCTTGTCCATGTGCCTGAAGGCTACCCTTACATTTGATAAGAATGCATATGCTGCCCTTACTATGCCATTTATATGTATTTCTGGAGACAAATCTGCCAGTATGTTTACTCCTAGATCTCTCTCATTTTCTGTCTCTTGAAGTTGTACTCCAGCCACCGAGTAGTCAAGCTTGGGCCTTCTTGCACTTGTACCCATTCTCATTACCTTACATTTTGAAGTATTGAATTTCATTAGCCACATTTCTGACCACTCATGCAGATTATTTAGATCCTCCTGAAGTTCTCTACCATTGTTCTCGTTTTTTACTTTCCTCACAATCTTTGCATCATTTGCAAACATACTCATGAATGAATTTACAGACTCTGTTAGGTCATTTACATATACAAGGAACAAAAGTGGCCCTAAAACTGAACCCTGTGGAACTCCACTACTAACTCTTCTCCATTCAGACACTGAGTGTCTTACTCTAACCCTCTGTTCCCTTCCTTCTAAGTAAGTTTTAATCCATTCCAGAACATTTCCACCTATTCTAGCCATTGATTGCAGCTTCCTAATAAGTCTCCCATGTGGAACAGTGTCAAACACTTTCTGGAAGTCTAGGAATATGCAATCTGCCCAGCCCTCTCTTTCCTGTAAGATTTGGCTTACCTCATCATAAAATTCTAATAAGTTTGTTACTGTTGATCTACCTTCTCTGAAGCCATGTTGCCTCACTGACAAAAAGTTGAAGGATTCCAAGTGAAGAGAGATATGTTTCCTTAGTAGTTTCTCCATAACTCTGCAAACTATGCTGGTCAAGGAAACTGGTCTATAGTTCAGAGCCATATCCCTCCTTCCCTTTTTGAAGATAGGTATCACATTTGCTTGTTTCCAGCATCTTGGAATCTCCCCCGACTCCAGTGACTCCTTAAATATGATACTTAGTGCCACTGATATTGTGTTTGCGCATTTTTTAAGCACATGAGGGGATATGTCATCAGGACCTGTAGCTTTATGAACATCTAAATCCATCAGCGCTTTGCATACCTCTGTGGCTGTAAGGTTGATGTTCTCTAATACCGGCCCTTGAGCTTCTATCACTGCAATCGGAGGGGGTGGGGTATTTTCTACGGTAAATACTGACTGAAACTCCTTGTTCAATTCTTTGCAGATCTCTTCATCCGTCTCAGTGATGCTTCCATCCGCTCTCTTTAGCCTTAAAACCTGTTCTTTTACCTTCAGTTTTCCTCTGATAAAGCTGTGGAAAAGCTTGGGATTTTCTTTAGCCTTCCTGGTGATGTCCCTCTCATAGTCTCTCTCTGCCTCTCTCCTTTTACTTAGGTAGTCATTTCTTGCTCTTTTGTAGGTTTGCCAGGCATTTATGTTTTTTCTCCTCCTATACCTTTTCCAGCATTTGTCTCTCCACTCCTTAGCTCTTTTACACCCATTATCGAACCATTTCTCTCTGGCATGAATTACACCTACTTTGGTGACAGGTATGCAGCAATCTACTATCTTCCCATATTTCTCACAAAAGATATCATACACATCTTGTACAGATTTGTTGTAAAATAAGGTTCTCCAGTCAATAACTGCAAAAAGCTCATTCATTTTGATGTAATCTCCTTTCCGATAGTTCCTCCTCATGTCCTCAGTGCCTCTACTCTCAGGAAGAATATCTTCAATGATATACTCCATCAACAACACACAGTGGTCACTCTTTCCAATTGGTGGTTCATACTCAATTTTTTCAATATCCAACACATTATCTGTGAACACTAGATCAAGTAGTGATGGCTCATCCCCACCCCTGGCCCTTGTTGGTTCCATTACATGTTGGTGTAGGAAGTTCCCTTGTACGCAATCTAGGAATCTTGCCCCAAATGAGTCCTCACCACTGTGTGGGTCAAGGTTTATCCAATCTATCTCTTTATGATTAAAGTCTCCCATAATCAAAATCCTACATTTTTTTTCCCATGCCATGTTAACAACTGAGTTTATGACTTCAATAGTACCTATATGACTTTCTTCATAAACTTCAAGCCTATTTTGGTTCCTTGGTGGATTGTATACAACAGTTATTATAATGCTCTCTGACCCAGTATTTATGCGAGCAACAAGAAATTCCTTGAACTCACTTTCTATAGCCAAGTTTATTTCTTCAACTTGAATCCTTTCACTTATAAGCAGTGCTATCCCTCCACCAGTCCTCTCAGATCTTTCAACCCTTAGTATTCTGAAGCCCTTAGGAAAAACTGTGACACTGTTTATGTCCTCACTCAAATTAGTCTCTGTAATTGCTACTATATCTGCCTTACTGTTGTGAATCCTATCTTTTAATTCTACTGCCTTACCAGCTAGTCCATCAGCATTTGTGTATAACAATCTTAATGAGGCCCCATCCCCTGATCTTCTGTCATTATCTTCTTTATCTCCCCTTTGTCTGGAAGAACTCTGTAACGAAAATTTTTCTTCTGTTCTTCATTTCTTTCATCATTTAACCTTCTTGCCTCTTGCAACAAGTTTTTGATCTTTCCCATCTCTTCCTGTGTTCTGTATCGTCTAATGAACACTTCTTTGAATTCTTGAAGGTCTTTCAGACTTTTTTTTCTCAACAATATTTCCCTCCATGTTTCCCCTCTCTCAAAGGTTACTTTTGTTGGTCTCGGCTTTCCTTCCCTCGAATATTTACCTAGTTGGTGTATGTTTACAATATCCTCAGGACCACAAACTACTCCAAGCTTTCTTATCAGGTCTACAACCCTAGCTTTATTTTCTTCAAGTCTCCCCTGCCATGTTGGCTTCTGGGATTCGCTTATGCCTGAGATTACCACTGTCTTCTCCTTATCAAGTGCCTGTCTGATGAGTGGGTTTGCCCTTTCCATCACAACGTCTTTTATTTTTTTTATTACTGTCTCTTTATAGTCAACTGTTTGTATGTTTTCCAGTGCCACCACCTTTACAGCCTCTTTTACTGCCACATTCCCCTTTAGTGAATCAGCAAAGGAAGTTTTCATGGCATCATTTTCCATATTCAGCTCCTGGAACTCTTTTCTGAACTGTTCAATGTTTTCCTTAATCTGGACATTCCAAACAGCAATCTCGTCTCTCTCAGAAGAGAGCAGTGAACTAACATCTAATTCCTTTAGGTTGTCATTCAGCTGTTTGTTTTTATCTTCTTGTTCAGAAATTCTAGATTCTAGTTGACTCTTTTCCCCTTCCAGCTTCTTTATTCTTTTTTCTCGTTCCTTTCTCTCCTGCCCTTGTGCTTTATTTGCTTCCTCCAAAGATCTTATTTGCTCTCTGAGTGTTTCATTCTCTTTCATTTCTCCATCCATATTCCGAATTTTATCATCAAGGCTTATAACCATTGCCTCTAAATTCTTGATTTTCTGTTTAAGTCTCCTAATGGCTACCCATCCTACCGACCCATGGATGGGAGGTTTGGGACAGAGATGGCGTCATTTTTATGTTCTCCCTCTCACAGAATATAGAAAGAAGACGAGAAAGAGGAAAAAAAAAGAGAAAAACTTTTAATTAAGCTTCACACAGAATTTTTATATCTCCATATAAGTGCTATTTAGTGACTCAGTTTATCTCTTTTCTGGTAACACACATCTTAACTTAAAAACTTGACCATGGTAATTTAAGGATAAAAAGAAAAAGAGAAAAAAAATGCAACAAAACAAAAGTCAAACCTGAAGGAAAATTCGAATTTGTGTCTGAGGTGGCACCCACCTGTTTCTGCTATATATTCTTCCTAACTGATAAACTCACTTGCTAACCAAGATATGTTATCACAGGATTAGACTTTACATTTAACTCAATATATATGTGTGGAGGGAATTGTTGAAGGTTATGGTGTTGGGGGTGGACGATCAGAGTCATTACACGGTGAATGGGTGTATTTTTGCATGTACGTGTGTTTGTGTGTATGTGTGCGTGTGTGTGTGTCCCGCTTAACCGATTTCCATTCCGTTCGACAGTAGTCTCTCTCTCTCTCGCTTTGTTGACTCCTCGTTTCCAATCTCCGCTATGTGGCTTCCTTTATGAATTAACTTGCTTCTTTTATTTTTTTATATCTTCCTTTGTTCAGCTTTGAATATCTGTCTTTCTATCTATCTAGCTGTCTTAGTTTATTATATAGTATCCTTTGCTTAGTTAGTACTCTATTATCTCTTTATACAAAAATGACACGAACTTTGTTTTAGTGTACTTCTCTAATTTTCTATATAATAATAATAATAATAATAATAATAATAATAATAATAATAATAACAATAATAATAATGTCTGATTATAAGTCACTTTTAATTTTAGAAGAATAACCATTGTACAAAAATGGAGATAAATGTTTGTTTGTTTGTTTGCCTCTGTATCAGCTGATGCTTATTCAGGCACAATATCTTACTCATAAAATATTTATTTACTCACCCTATTTGGGGTTTATCTAATTTTCAAGATCATAGTATAATTAATATTCCTTGGTTCTAAACATTATTCTATCTATGCGCACGAAATCTTAACGCACATAGTGTCAGCTGAGAGACAAAGAAAACGTACACAATTCGTTCAAAGAAAACGAATATCGTACTGTACTTGGGAAACTTAAATGAAATATATATATTCTCTACACGCTATTTCCCTGACGATATTATATCAAAAGTTTGTTTGCTGTTTGTTCTTAATGCTTTTTTTCAATCTTCATAATATCACGTTCATGTAAATTTACGCTTGCGCACTGTTATTAATAAAGTAAAGGGTGGTTTGTTAACAGTGCAGGGAGGGATTATACAGTAGAAGTAAAAATACATGTAAAATACCTATAATAAATATGAGAAAGAGTAAATGAAAGATGACGACAATAAACGGGTAAAGACGTTGAGAGAGAGAGAGAGAGAGAGAGAGAGAGAGAGAGAGAGAGAGAGAGAGAGAGAGAGAGAGAGAGAGAGAGAGAGAGAGAGAGAGAGAGAGAGAGAGAGAGAGAGAGAGAGAGAGAGAGAGAGAGAGAGAGAGAGAGAGGAGAGAGAGAGAGAGAGAGAGAGAGAGAGAGAGAGAGAGAGAGAGAGAGAGAGGAGAGAGAGAGAGAGAGAGAGAGAGAGAGAGAGAGAGAGAGAGAAACATCATTAATTAACTCTTGTTCATTCAACCAAAACTATATTATTTATTGTAAAAATAATGGTTTAATAACAAATTCGTAATAATAATAATAATAATGATAATGATAATAATAATAATAATAGTAATAATAATAATAATCTCCACAATCATCATCAAAGGAAAATTATTGTTGCCAATAATAAAAATAATAATAATAATAATAATAATAATAATAATAATAATAATAATAACATAATAATAAGATCTAAGGGGAATTTTTGGAATTAACATCATGAAAGTAATGCAGAGGTATATTACAACTCAGCAGAGAATTGGATATTCATTACACATCTTTTATAATCCCTTCACATCTGACAGGTCATTACACTCTCCATCTCTGTTTCTCTTTACTTTATGTATTCTTCGTGCCCAGGCCCGATTAAGGCTGTTTTATCTTATTATTTTTTGGCCTGTCCTGGTGTCACAATTAATTAAAAAAAAAAATTAATTCTTTTTTTACATGGTGCTCCTACTTTGCAGTTTTTCGCCTATCGCGGCAGGTCCCAGAACCGAACCCCCGCAATAAATGAGGGAGCACTGTGTATATATATATATATATATATATATATATATATATATATATATATATATATATATATATATATATATATATATATATATATATATATATATATACAGTGTTCCCTCCCTTATCGCGGTAGTTCGGTTCCGGGACCCGGTGCAAACCAGGAAAAGCGCGAAGTAGAATTAGCCTTTTAATTTTTTTTTTTTTTTTTTTTTTTAAAGATGATTATGACACCAGGACAGGCCAAAAATTATAAAATAAAACGGCCTTTATCAGGCTGTAAATAGATACAGAGATGGAGAGTGTAATGACCTGTCAGATGTGAAGGGATTATAAAAGATGTGCAATGAATATCCAGCTCTCTGCTGGGTTTACTATACCTCTGCATTACCTTCATGATGTCTATTCTAAAAATTCTCCTTAAACCTTATAATTATTATTATTATTGGCAACAATAATTTTCTTTTGATGATGATTGGGGAGATTATTATTATTATTATTATTATTATTATTATTATTATTATTATTATCATTATTACTACGAATTCGTAATTAAACCATTATATTTACTATAAATAATGTAGTTTTGGTTGAATGAACAAGAGTTACTTAAAGATTCTCTCTCTCTCTGATCTGTCATGGTGGCCGGTATATTTACAACAGACGACTGAGTGAGCTCTACAGTTATTGCTGATTTCTGAGGGTTCTACAGCGCAGTTTGATTCCTCACAGTGGCGAGATTCATAGTAAGATACAGACATCATTTAAGTGTGAACAGTGCTTTTTGGGGTCTTTTTGGACTTAGTCTGTAGTTTCGAGAAAAAAGCTATCTGTCAGTGGTAAAACCCCATTCGCTTGGCGGACTCGGATTTGCGCATGCGCAGTACGACATGGGGTGACGTCATGTTGTCTCCCTCTCTCGTTGACGTCTCTCCAAGCTAGTGTTGCCACCTCACCTGATATCATGGACTATTCTGGACCATCCTCCTTGGCGGATATCGAGGCCGACATAGCCCTGTGTGACGAGGATGGCCAGGATATGCGGGATTGGCCTCTTCTTCCACCATGCAGACATCAGCAGCCGCCAGCTGGGGTTATGTGCTCTCACCCTCATCCTCAACTACTGAAATCTGCCTCCTCTAAACGCCCCATAGACCATGGGTCTGATTCCAGCAGTGCCTCAACGTCGCCTGCTGCCAAAACTCACAAGACAGACAAGGATGCTGTTCCACATGCAACCTTTGGCAGTTCCTTGCCCTGCCCTCTTCCTCCTGCTGTACCTTTGTTGCCTCCTTCAGCTACCTCTTAATCACTCCAGTCAGCTGCACTCTCATCGTTCGCATCTGCTGCCCCAGCCTTTGCTGCCCGGGCAGATTATGTCAAGCTGGGCTTCCAAGAAAACCCCTCCAGTGAAGTGAAGCTTCGTTGGCTTACTGATGTCACCAAAACTTTTCGTCTCAATCGGGAGCTGGGTGGGGTGAAGATGTCTTCAGTTACATCACGCTTTGTCTACATCTCAAGGCGTCGCAAGGACATCATTGACAGGGTCACGAGTGGGGATTTTCTTTCTCTACGTTGCGATATTCAGGACTCAATTGAGCGGCCCCGTAAGTTCCCAACATACCTCGTTACTCGCTACCCTATTGTACTTGACCCTTCCCTTGCCAAGGAGCTACCAGGAGTGCACACTGCTCGACGCTTCTTTCAGGACGGGGAGCCTATCAACCGTATTGTCATCACCTGGAGACTCCCTGAACCACCCCCACCAGTCGTTGAGTTTTCCTTTCTCCCTTGCCTCCCTTCCTGTGAATTGCACAGGATGAAGGACGAGCAGCCTTGGTGTTTTAAATGCTGGGGTATTGGCCATATCTCACGCTATTGTTCTGCTCCGGCCAGATGTGCGTGGTGAGCTGCTGCCCAAGACACAGGCTCCTGCCCGCACCGTATACCTGCCTCATCTGCTTCTGCCGCTGCTTGTGATACTGCTTCGGGATCCACGTCTCAGCCTCCGCCAGACACTTCGCAGTGGAAGTGTATTCGGTGCAACATGCCTGGGGTCAACGTCTGGCATGGCTGTGCTAGACGGTCTCTTGCCACACCACCAGAGCGCGCTCCACTGCCCCCGCCACCACCCATCGCCGCAACTTCCTCTCTACGTCCTACTGACTCTGCTGACATCATTGCTCTCCGTAAGACTGTTGCTACCCTGGAGTCCCGCTGTACAGCTCTCACAGCTCGCCTTGATACCATAGGTGCCCGCATTGACAGTATGGTCACCCAGCAAGATACAATGGAAAGGACTCTCGCAAGTTTGGTCAAGTCTCATCATGCTGTTATTGACACCATCACGACTCTCACTGACAAGTTTAATAAGGTCGCCTCCCACCTTGAGAAGTTGAATGATGTGCAGCCCAGGTCTTCTTCATCCCATGCTCTGTCTGACAGTGCCCCGCCCACTTCTGCCTTCCGCAAAAATAAGAATAAGATTCACTAGTCGCATACAATTTCATGCCATCTCTTGGAATGCCTTTGGAATTAGACACTTTCCTAAACTCACTGCACTTAGAGCCTATGTTTATCATCATCATCCGCAGGTTATTTTCATACAAGAGGCTTTTCCTGGTGGTGCTCCACCAGGGGAGGAGGCTCCTATGCTCACAGGGTATGTTTCATATGTGCATTATACCAGAAGAGGACTCATTACCTACATTCATTCCTCCATACCTCACACGCTCCTTGGTTCTTCAGCACAAGTTGATATGACCTTTCAGCTCTTTGAAATCACTGTCGGGAATGGTACTCTTCGATTGTGCAATGTCTACTCTGCCCCAGGTGTGATTAATCTACCAGCCCTTCCAATACCTACAGACAGTGGAATGATCTATATGGGGGATTTTAATGCCAGACACCCCGCCCTTGGTGACTCATCTCCCACTCCCAATCGCGGTGGCAAGCCTCTGCTCGACTACATCCGCCGCTACCGCCTCACTCGCTGGGATACTGGTGGTGCCACACACGCTCGTGGGGGTACTGTAGATCACATTCTCACAGCTGGCCTTGTGGTACCTAATGTCTCCTGCTCTTCTGTTCCTTCTCTCTTTTCTGACCATGTTGCCCTTAGCCTGAAATACTCCATACTTCAGACTCCAACTACCCTCCCCCATCACCGCACCCGCATCTCTATCCCTCCCAAATACTGCCCCACTTATATTTCCTTTATCTCTCACCTCCTTCCCAATTTTGATCTCTTTCTCCAGACAGCTTATACAACTCACTGGTGGATTCTACACATGACTTCTACACGCATTATGTTCTCAGACCACACGTTCCACGTCGCCCTGAGGCCCATTCCTGGACTCTGGATCAGCGTATTGCCCAGGCGGAAAGGACAGCTGTGGATGCTGGACTCTCCTTTCAAAGACAGCCCACCCCTGACCACCTGCACCAATATCAGTTGGCGAGGGATGATCTGGTTGCCCTGCAGAAGTGCGTTCACACGGAGTATTGGCAGAAATTTACAGATAGTATTAACCATCAGACTAGCGCTGGGACTATGTGGCATCTTATAAGGAAGGCTGTCAAGAAGAAACCCACCTGTGCTCTACACCACAGTCCACTTGAGTATGCTCAGGACCTCATTACTACCTGGTCAGAACAGTCACAAACTTGCAACCTTCCCGGGAACGTTCAAGAGGCACTCTCCACCCACCGCAGTGTTCGTAACCTCCGCCTAATGGGTGCAGTACTACAGACGGATGAAGAGGATGACATCCGGTTCACAGAGGATGAACTACGACGTGCTCTTGCTAGGATTAAGGCTACTGCCCCTGGGGAGGATGGTCTTACATATCAAGTTCTCTGTCTTCTTCAGAAAGTTCCTGGTAACCCCCTACTGCAGCTCTTCAATCTTTGCTATTGCTTGGGGCATGTGCCCTCTGCCTGGACCAGAAGCACTATTATTCCTCTACCAAAACCTGGAACCGACAAATTTAGGTCTATCTCCCTCACCTCCTGCTTCAGCAGTGTTTGAACGCATCCTTCTTGCCCGGCTCATGCACCGTCTACAGGATAAACTCTCCCCCAGTCTTTATGGTTTCCTCCTACAACGGAGTACACATCACTGCCTCGCTGAACTCTACACCCGTCTTTCTCCCACCAGTGTGGTCGCCTTCCTGGACCTCAAATCTGCCTTCGATATAGCCAACAAGGAAATTATTCTTGACCAGCTGGTGGACTTTGGAGTTCGGGGGAACATCAAGGGTCCTTTTTAAAGGCTCGTATAGCTCCTATGAACGGTTTGAACTGGGTACTCCTCAGGGGGGTGTGCTAAGTCCTTTTCTATTCAATATCCTTATGCATCGTCTACTCTCCCTCCTTCCTGTCATCCCCGGTACTACAATTACCTGCTATGCGGACGACATATGCATCCACACGACCTCAACTCACGACCTTCAGCACATGCTCCATGATTTTTACGTGTCTGCTACCTCCTGTGGCCTTATTATCTCCCCAGAAAAAAGCAGGATTTTTACGTGTCTGCTACCTCCTGTGGCCTTATTATCTCCCCAGAAAAAAGCAGGATTTTTACTTCACGCAACTGCAGAGCACTGCCCGCATTCGCCATGGGTGGTAATGTCATCCCTCACTGCACACAGTACACGTATTTAGGTGCACCAGTCCGGATCACCCCAGCTATACCTGCACGTCAACGAATTCATCCCTTTGTGAAGAGCCTTCTTGACCGTCTGGAGCCCCGCTTTGCACCTGTCAAGTGGCTTGCCAACAATGATGCAGGAGTCTCCATCCCAGTTGCGAGGACCCTCTACATCCTACTACTTCGGTCAGTGGTCGACTATCTGTCTCCTGCCTTGTGTCAACTTCCTAGACCAGCCCTCGAGCCACTTGAAAAGTTCCAGAATCGAGCCATGAGATTTATCTTGGGATGTTCTCTCTCTACCCGCATTGTGAGTATGCAGTTGGAGCTCAACTTGCCCCCTCTTGTGGAGAGGATTTATGCCAATGTGTCCTATTTTACTGTTAAGTGTCTTCACGACCCCAGTCTTGCTACGTACTTCTCTGCTGTCATGAGGACGTCCCTGGATCCAGACGCACCCAGGCTCCCACTTCGAGCAGGAGGTCATAACCTTATCAGGGTAGTGAGTGACATTCTCCGTGGCCTTGACATCGACCTGCCTCTGCAGGCGGCTGTCCCAGATTTACCACCCTGGCGTGTCCCCCTTCCCGCTGTCACATATACACCGACCTCGAAGGATGTCTATCCCCCCCTGCAGAGACAGTTAGCTCTGGAGACTATCGCTGATGTGTCCACGTCTGTCCCTGCAGCACACCACGTCTATGTTGATGGTTCTGTGCAAGCAGATGGGAGGGCGGCATGTGCTGTGTTTTCCCCCACCATGGAGCTGCCTGTGCCGGCTGATTCATGGATTGGCCGTAGACTACCCACCTCCTCGAGCTCCACCTACTGTGAACTGAATGCCATCTTGGATGCCGTGACTCTCCTTGTTCGACGACGAGTGAATGAGGTAATAATTTGTGACTCCCAATCGGCCCTACAAGCCCTATCCTCGCCAAGACCCATCTGCGGCCGTGCTGTGGGAGATATACTATGTCGCCTCGCGGCCGCTCAGGATGCTTCTCTTGTTGTGTCGTTTGTATGGACACCCTCTCACATTGGGCTGACTGGCAACGACACAGCGGATCGTCTTGCCAAGGCGGGCTGTATGCTGGATGGGCATGCTGTGGACGCTGAGCTCTCCCTCCGATGCCTATGTAACATCATCTACTCAGCTGGGTTTGCCATGACGGTCCGGCGCAGGGACACGGAGAGGGCCAACAGTGTGTCCATACAGCACCATGATCACTTTCTTCACAGTCGCTACAAGTATCGCAGACGTGGCTTAATGGTGCGGAAAAACAATGTAGTTAGTGCTCGGCTCAGAATGGGGTATCGGCCTTTATGGCAGGTCTCCCAGACTCTAGATATGCCACAGTACACCTCCTGTAAATTATGCGACCATCCAAATGCTAACACTCTTAACCACTATTGTCTTCAGTGCCCCACAGTGAGAGATGTTTTACCACGAGGTCAGAACTTAATACAGATCAGCTCGTTTTTACTTAATGATGACAACCTTGATGTTATTCTTGCTCGTTATCCTCACTTTGGTGGCCATTAATTATATTGAATTATACATATATTTTCTGTATGTTGTTGTATAATTCTGTTTGTGTGTTCTGTATTTCTCTGAGCTTTACTTTTGTATATAATGTACTCTGTGCTGCCATACTGTGAGTTGTGTGTTAGTATGCAGCAATGTTTTATCAATGTGTACACCTCCCTGTAAACTATGTTCTATTCTTGGTTGTGTATCCATTTGAAGCATTATTTGTATGAATTCATGTAATGTCTGACGCCTTGGCGCAATAAATTAATAAAATAATAATCTCTCTCTCTCTCTCTCTCTCTCCAACATTCTATTCTACCCAACCCCCCACACTCTCTTTGTCCCAGCCAACTAGGGAGGGGCACTTTACACAGTTATTAATAGTAAATAAACACAACAGATATACAAACAATGATGAGCCCTTGATAATAATAATAATAATAATAATAATAATAATAATAATAATAATAATAATAAGATCTAGGCAGAATTATTGGAATAGACATCATGAAAGTAATGCAGAGGTATATTAAAACCCAGCAGAGAGCTGAATATTCATTACACATCTTTTATAATCCCTTCACATATGACAGGTCATTACACTCTCCATCTCTGTTTCTCTTTACAACCTGATAAAGTCTGTTTTATTTTATCATTTTTTGGCCCATCCTGGTGTCACAATAATCTTAATTCCCCCCCCCCCCAAAAAAAAAAAAAAACCGCGATACAGTAAGATCGCAAACCAAGAAACGCGAATAACCGGGGGAACACTGTACTGTATATATATATATATATATATATATATATATATATATATATATATATATATATATATATATATATATATATATATAGTGATCCTTCGCTCTATCGCGATTCTTGTCTCACGAATTCACTGTATCGGGTTTTTTTGGAGTCAATTTTTTTTTTTTTTTTGGTGGGTATATGCAAAAATATTAAAAAAAATAAAATTTTCAGTATTTTCATTTTTTTATTGAAAAAAAAAATTCATTATTTTATTGATATAAAAAATTTATTTCCCAGCCTACGAATAATAAAACAGTAAGAAATAGTAAAAAAACAAATTTGAACATGTAACTCTGCACTATAGAAAGTACGATACCGGTATCAGTGTTTTGGAAAACGTAAAGGGTCACACCTACGTAAGCTAGCATATATTAAAATTTCCAGTAGTTTCATGATTTTATTGATAAAAAAACGTATTTCTTAGCCTAAGAATAATAAAACAGTAAAAATTAGTAAAAAACATAAATACTAAAAGTATTGCACTATGTAAAATACAATACCAGTATCAGAGTTTTGGAAAACGAAAAGGGTCGCACCTACGTGAGCTAGTACATATTGAAATTTTCATTATTTTATTGATAAAACAAGTATTTCCTAGCCTAAGAGTAATAAAACAGTAAAATATAGTAAAAAATATAAATTTAAACATATACACTCACAGTATTGCACCATGTGAAATACTGTAAGATAGCGTACACTGTATTGGTGTCTTGGAAAACGCAAAGGCTCGCACCTACGTGAGATAGTTCATGGAATGCTATTGGCTGAAAGGTCGGGAGACGACGAATCACAGAATTGTTTTTCTGTATGTTCTGTATCATGGGGTCTGATTGGCTTTTTCATTGTAATTTGCTTCTCCCATCATCTTCCACTGTCTCGCCTCACTAGGTCAGTCTAACTCACGTGGGCGCCGTTCACGTTGTGCTTATTAATACGTTTTGCTTGTGATTTTTTTACTCGCGTATTTTAACCTTTGCAATGCCTCCCAAGCATCCTTCATCTTCTAAGGCTTCTGATAGTGAGCCTAAGCGGCAAAGGAGGATGTTAACCATAACAGATAGGGTGAAACTCTTAGATATGCTGAAAGAAGGAAAAAGGTTTACGGATGTCGGCCGCTATTTTGGCCTCAATGAAGCTACTGTTCACCACATTAAAATGGACGAGGCAAATATCAGGAAAACAGCGACTATTTCTTTTATTAAATCAGCGAAGAGGGTCGTAACATCCCACAATAAGATAATAGTGTGGATGGAAGCTGCTTTGGCACTGTAGATTGCTGATTGTAGAAAGAAAAACATCAGCTTAGACAGCAATATCATACAAACAAAGGCGAAGAAGCTGTACGAGACATTCGCTACAAACGAACCAAACAACGACAGTGGCGACCGTGGAGAGGAGGAGGGGAGAGAAGATATTGACGACCCACAACCAGGACCCTCCTGCAATTCTCCACCAAGGATACAATCGTTCTTGGCAAGCAGGAGATGGTTCGCCAAATTTCAAAAATGCTATGGCCTAAAAAGAGTTTCAGTTTATGGAGAAGCTGCATCTGCAGATACAGCTGCCGCAGAAGATTACGTGAACAACGACTTCAAGAAAATTATCGCCGAAGGGGAATATGCTCCTGAGCAAGTCTTCAACATGGATGAGACTGGGTTATTTTGGAAGAGATTGCCATCTCGCACTTTTCTCTTCAAGGAAGAAGCTAAAGCCCCGGGATTTAAAGCGCACAAAGATCGCGTTACCCTCATCATGTGCGGGAATGCTGCGGGCTTCATGTTAAGGCCCAGGCTTATCTACAAGTCAAAGAATTCTAGGGCTTCGAAGAATAAAAACAATAATCTGCTGCCAGTCTATTGGATGCATAACCCTAAGGCCTGGATCACGAAAAGCCTCACATCGGACTGGTTTCACCAATGCTTTATCCCTCAGGTCAAACTTTATCTTACGGAAAAAGGCCTTGAATTTAAAGTCCTTCTTTTGATGGATAATGCTGGTGGCCACGCAACTAATCTTGAACATGATGGTGTTCAAGTAAAGTTCCTGCCACGGAATACGACATCACTGATTCAGCCTATGGATCAAGGCGTTATTCGTGCGTTCAAGGCCCTTTACACACGAAATGCCCTGGCAAACCTGGTTGAATCCATGGATTCGGACAAAGAATTCTCAATGAAGACATACTGGCGTAATTACACGATTGCCACATGCCTTCAAAATATTCAGAATGCAATCAAAGAGATGAAGCCGGCCACAATCAATGCCAGCTGGAAGAAATTGTGGCCCAAAGTTATCCACAACTACAAGGGATTTGCTCCTGACGAAGTCCATAACTCGGCAGTTGCGAAAGCTGTGAAGTTGGCTGCACTGCTAGGAGGAAAAGGCTTTAAAGATATGACTCACGAAGATGTGAATGAACAGATTGACTCCCACTCGCAACCTTTGTGTGATTAAGACTTGGAAGAAATTACAAAATCAGCGAGCGAAAGAAGAGGAAGAAGAACTTCAGGAAACGCACGAAGAAATTAATGAACCTGGCCTTACACTCGAACGTTGGGCAGCCATGTATGAATATGTCAAAGCAGTCCAACAACTCGCAGGTACATGACAATAATATTGTTCGTTCGGTGACCTTCTGTAATCTTCTCAACGATGCCATGATTCCTTACCAGACCATCTTCCAACAAAAGAAGAAACAGCGACAGCAACTCCCCATTACCATGTTCTTCTTCCCCAAAAAGCAGCCGTAAAGCTGTTATTGGCTGCGGAATAATTTCCTCTTTGAGTCTACAAACGTCATTACCACCTCATTCACGGTAAGTTTACCTATCACGTACATATAAATTTACGTTGCATGCTATTATTTATAAAGTAAAGGGTGGTTTTTTAACAGTGCAGAGAGGGTTTATACAGTAAACGTAAAAATAATTGTAAAATACCTATGTACATGAGTATGTCATGTCATTACCACCTCATTCACAGTAAGTTTATCTATCACTTTCATATAAATTTACGCTTGCATGTGTTATTTATGAAGTAAAGGGTGGTTTGTTAACAGTACAGGGAGGGTTTATACAGTTTATACAGTGTAAACGTAAAAATAATCAAAATATCTATGTACATATAGGGTGATCCTACTTCGCAAAAATTCCTCTATCGCGCCGGGTCCCGGAACCTAACCTTCGCGATAAACGAAGGATCACTGTATATATATATATATATATATATATATATATATATATATATATATATATATATATATATATATATATATATATATATATATATTTATATATATATATATATATATATATATATATATATATATATATATATATATATATATATATATATATATATATATATATATATATATATATATATATATATATATATATATATATATATATATATATATATATAGGGTAGGAGAGGGAGGGGGAGACCAAAGCGTAGGTGGATGAACTGCATCAATGACGACCTGAGGTCTAAAGGTTTGTTGGGTGATGAGGTATGGGACAGGAACATATGGAGAACACTGGCCAGTAACATCGACCCAACATAAAAGTGGGAAAAGATGTAGAAGAAGAAGAATATATATATACAGTAATCTCCCCATTATCGCGATAGTTCGGTTCTGGGACCCAGCGCGAGACAAGAAAACCGCAAAGTAGGATCAGCCTATATTTACATAGATATTTTAATTTATTTTTACTTTTACACTGAATGAAGTGGTAATTATATGACATACTTATGTACATAGCTATTTTACAATAATAATTTGCACACACAAAAAAAAAAAAAAAAAAAAACGCGATAAAATGAAAACGCGAACCAAGAAACGCGATACAGCGGGGGATCACTGTATATATATATATATATATATATATATATATATATATATATATATATATATATATATATATATATATATATATATATATATATATATATATATATATATATATATATATATATATATATATATATATATATATATATATATATATATATATATATATATATATATATATATATATATATATATATATATATATATATATATATATATATATATATATATATATATATATATATATATATATATATATATATATATATATATATATATATATATATATATATATATATATATATATATATATATATATATATATATATATATATATATATATATATATATATATATATATATATATATATATATATATATATATATATATATATATATATATATATATATATATATATATATATATATATATATATATATATATATATATATATATATATATATATATATATATATAATATATATATATATATATATATATATATATATATATATATATATATATATATATATATATATATATATATATTCAGATAAGCACATTACATATGTGAAAACATGAATCATTTTTTACCCCGACCAGGACTCAAACCTAGGACTTATGATTACTAAGTCAAGGCGCTACCACTACACCACACAAGGTTAAAAGGAATCCAACCTTATAGCTTATATCTGCTATACTTAGGAATGAACGCATTCTAACTGAATGCCACTATGTTCATATTACAGATTCCCCAACCTCACTCGTGGCTTCATTTTAGCATTTAATTCAATTCCCAATCTCATTCGGGCCATGAAATAATCAGATAAGCACATTACATATGTGAAAATATGAATCATTTTTTACCCCAACCGGGACTCGAACCTAGGACTTATGATTACTAAGTCAAGGCGCTATCACTACACCACACAAGGTTAAAAGGAATCCAACCTTATAGCTTATATCTGCTATACTTAGGAATGAACGCATTCTAACTGAATGCCACTATGTTCATATTACAGATTCCCCAACCTCACTCGTGGCTTCATTTTAGCATTTAATTCAATTCCCAATCTCATTCGGGCCATGAAATAGTCAGATAAGCACATTACATATGTGAAAACATGAATCATTTTTTACCCCGACTGGGACTCGAACCTAGGACTTATGATTACTAAGTCAAGGCGCTACCACTACACCACACAAGGTTAAAAGGAATCCAACCTTATAGCTTATATCTGCTATACTTAGGATGAACGCATTCCAACTGAATGCCACTATGTTCATATTACAGATTCCCCAACCTCACTCGTGGCTTCATTTTAGCATTTAATTCAATTCCCAATCTCATTCGGGCCATGAAATAATCAGATAAGCACATTACATATGTGAAAACATGAATCATTTTTTACCCCGACCGGGACTCGAACCTAGAACTTATGATTACTAATTCAAGGCGATACCACTACACCACATAAGGTTAAAAGGAATCCAACCTTATAGCTTATATCTGCTATACTTAGGAATGAACGCATTCTAACTGAATGCCACTATGTTCATATTACAGATTCCCCAACCTCACTCGTGGCTTTATTTTAGCATTTAATTCAATTCCCAATCTCATTCGGGCCATGAAATAATCAGATAAGCACATTACATATGTGAAAACATGAATCATTTTTTACCCCGACCAGGACTCGAACCTAGGACTTATGATTACTAAGTCAAGGCTCTACCACTACACCACAGAAGGTTAAAAGGAATCTAACCGTATAGCTTATATCTGCTATACTTAGGAATGAACGCATTCTAACTGAATGCCACTATGTTCATATTACAGATTCCCCAACCTCACTCGTGGCTTCATTTTAGCATTTAATTCAATTCCCAATCTCATTCGGGCAATGAAATAATCAGATAAGCACATTACATATGGGAAAACATGAATCTTTTTTACCCCAACCGGGACTCAAACCTAGGACTTATGATTACTAAGTCAAGGCGTTCATTCCTAAGTATAGCAGATATAAGCTATAAGGTTGGATTCCTTTTAACCTTCTGTGGTGTAGTGGTAGCACCCTGACTTAGTAATCATAAGTCCTAAGTTCGAGTCCCAGTCGGGGTAAAAAATGATTTATGTTTTCACATATGTAATGTGCTTATCTGATTATTTCATGGCCCGAATGAGATTGGGAATTGAATTAAATGCTAAAATGAAGCCACGAGTGAGGTTGGGGAATCTGTAATATGAACATAGTGGCATTCAGTTAGAATGCGTTCATTCCTAAGTATAGCAGATATAAGCTATAAGGTTGGATTCCTTTTAACCTTCTGTGGTGTAGTGGTAGCGCCTTGACTTAGTAATCATAAGTCCTAGGTTCGAGTCCCAGTCGGGGTAAAAAATGATTCATGTTTTCACATATGTAATGTGCTTATCTGATTATTTCATGGCCCGAATGAGATTGGGAATTGAATTAAATGCTAAAATGAAGCCATGAGTGAGGTTGGGGAATCTGTAATATGAACATAGTGGCATTCAGTTAGAATGCGTTCATTCCTAAGTATAGCAGATATAAGCTACAAGGTTGGATTCCTTTTAACCTTCTGTGGTGTAGTGATAGCGCCTTGACTTAGTAATCATAAGTCCTAGGTTCGAGTCCCGGTTGGGGTAAAAAAAAATGATTCATGTTTTCACATATGTAACGTGCTTATCTGATTATTTCATGGCCCGAATGAGATTGGGCATTGAATTAAATGCTAAAATGAAGCCACGAGTGAGGTTGGGGAATCTGTAATATGAACATGGTGGCATTCAGTTAGAATGCGTTCATTCCTAAGTATAGCAGATATAAGCTATAAGGTTGGATTCCTTTTAACCTTCTGTGGTGTAGTGGTAGCGCCTTGACTTAGTAATCATAAGTCCTAAGTTCGAGTCCCGGTCGGGGTAAAAAAATGATTCATGTTTTCACATATGTAATGTGCTTATCTGCTTATTTCATGGCCCGAATGAGATTGGGAATTGAATTAAATGCTAAAATGAAGCCACGAGCGAGGTTGGGGAATCTGTAATATGAACATAGTGGCATTCAGTTAGAATGCGTTCATTCCTAAGTATAGCAGATATAAGCTATAAGGTTGGATTCCTTTTAACCTTCTGTGGTGTAGTGGTAGCGCCTTGACTTATTAATCATAAGTCCTAGGTTCGAGTCCCAGTCGGGGTAAAAAATGATTCATATATATATATATATATATATATATATATATATATATATATATATATATATATATATATACTATTTATTAACTTACAAACAAATTGACTCTACCAACGACCGTTTGGAGTGTAACTCATTCGAAAGTCAGGGAGCATCTGTATTATTTTTCTCTCAGAATAATATATTTTTAGATATTCACAATTTCAAAATGCAAAAGATTACCTATTTAATTCTAAAAGTCTTATAGTCAGAATAAAAAATAAATCGACAAAGATAAGCAATAACGAGCTGAGCGAGTGCTAAGAGACTTGCTAGCCAGTGTAAAATGTGGAGTTTCAAAGCAACTAATGTATATACTTAACAGGAAACAGTTGGATACTATTCTGTTCAGTTGTAAAATACATAGTGCTACCAAGATACTGTTCGATAGATATAAAGAAAACCAGCAACCTCTGTCACAACATTTACTAATATAATGCTTATGAAAATAATTAGTAGCAGTTAAAAGATTCTCACTCCCTACTGTACAAGAAAATGTACACCATCCTTATAGTATATTAAAGTTACCTTCACAGGTGGAAACTGCTGGTAATTGAAGCTGAGGTGTGAAAAAGCTTCTACATTGCCAAGAATGTCATGAGAGGAAGTGTAATGCTTCAAGTTGTATGAATATTTTGATTTTGCTTCCACTAAAATGTGTGTAAAACTTCTCATTGCCTGGCCTCCAGCCCTTAGCTTCTCAGTCTTGTTGTATCTGTGGAGAAATAAAAAATATCTTAAAGTTGTAGAAATGGTATGTTCACATATTCCAACCACTTCCATCTTAATGATAGTTGTAGGCCTTTTCTTACTTCTTGTTACCATGATAATGCCAAAACACTGATGTCTAGAATATGAGCTAAACAAAGTTCAAAATAAAATTATGTGTCCCTTTAATCTGTAATTTGATGCATAAGCTACTTTTAATGAAGGAAGACAGTGACTACTTTTATTAAACTACATCATCTGTCTGCTCATGCATTATTTAAAGGAAAAGTGAGTTCACAATACATTCCATTTACTTCAAGCATGTGTATGCTATGGTAGAATTAACAGTATAATAGTTTTTTCTAAAGGTTTTAAAGTATTAAGAAGCACCTCATCCCTATAGAAAGGGAACCATCTTCCATCCTCATACATTTTGCACATTGCGAGTGGCAATTTCAAAGGGCCAGGTAGTAGAGGAGAAAGAAATCCACCTTATCTACTGGGGGTATCTAGTAGAAATAAAGAGAATAGGCTAGCAATTTCGTCCTCACTAAAATGTTTTCCTTACAGCAAAACAATTAAAGAAAAAGATTATGATGGGTAAGGTTAGTTGAAGCTATGCTAATAGGTTTTCTTGTTATAATTGTCAATACAGCTTGCTTCACCAGGTTTATTATGCCATGTTTTAAACAGTATATATTGGAATTATATCCGGGTCAGTACAAAGAAAAAACATGTTACATGTGGACTTTCTCTTAGAGACTACTGTTTTAAAGTCAACTATGCATACTGGAGGAGGTTCATCCCACTGTTCCTATTTTGAGAGTTCCTTCAAGAGCTGTCATAACTCAAAAGTAATATTTGCCATATGGCTAATAACATACTATAGCATATGACAGTCTTGATGCCAGATTCAGAGAGAAATTAGGTTTGGAGCACCTATTGCAAGTCTCCAGTGATCATTAAATGGCATAACTTGCAAAATCAAAACCATTTATAGATATTTGTTTATGAGTCGGGTTTACAATTCAGATTAAGCCCACATTAGCTGCTGACGTCCATGCACGATACTTAATGCATGTTGAGCTTCAGTAAGTATTACTGGGTGGCTGTAACCAATTCCAATTATATAACATTACTGTACAGTATTTCTTATTAATGATGATAAGAAAAACCTTCAAGGCAATAAACAACTTTTCTCCAATTCTACAATTTCCCTGCAATACTACATGAAAAACGTTTTATATTTTCAAAGAATTTAAACTGGAAACAATAAAAATCAAGCATAATGAGCAAAATAAAAATCAGATGAGGAAATAATTTGAATTTATACTGGTTTCAACAAACACAAGGAGCTAAGAGTAGTTGAGGTATGTGTGGATCGTGTGAATGCATGTTTCTTGGTTTGGCCACCCCCCCTTACAAGGGGGAATGGGGACATGTATATGTATATATGCATCAACAAGAGAATTATAAAAATCACTTACTTCCAGTGATCATACAATTCTGTAAACTTTGAGACTCCCGTCTGAGCAGCATAATTATCAATGTGGACATGAACATTTTCTTCTCGCGAAACAATCTGGTGCAATCTGTGCATGGCTAGACCACCGGGATAATTGTATGATGATATAGTCAAGAGAAGAGTTGTGAAGACAATATTGCCAAGCAAATGCAATGCTGCTCCCACAGCAAATAACTGACGCCACCCTGATTTTTCTCGTCCTTCCCAACTGTACAAAAAAAGGACTCAGAATAAGTTACTTTTACGAGCCTACTGTTAAACAACAGATGTGCTAAAGAAAAAAAAAAAGAGAAAATATTATCTTTTAAAATGTTTTTTTTTTCTATGGTGCCTTCCTACCAGGGTAAGCAGGGTGGTCATATATACAGGCAAGCAGCAGAGCTGCATCATACTCTGAAATTCCCCACTCCTACTATCAAATGTGTTTGATCAAGGAAATAATTTAAGAAGTAGGCAAGGCTTTTGCTTCTCTATGTAATTCAGTTGGCTCTTATAACATGCAGGGAATATGTATGCCAAAGTCTTTCTCCTCCATAACCACCAACTGATATCTATATCATGTGAAAAGCTAGCAGACACTTGATATTTAAACAGTATGGAAGTTTTCATTAAAAAAATTGCAATAGAGTACGAAAATGGTTAAGTCCAAGAAGGCAAGGGAAGGGAATCAAACAAAATATTAACTAATACATTTGATAATGAAAATTCAACCATATGAATGCAAGTATCATTAGCTAAAACCAATAAAAATAAGTTCAAATCATGTGACTGGGTAAACCTGAAGCTTGGCAGCAGGTGAGCGAGCAAAGGCTTAATCATGTTCACTATTTATGAAGTTCAGAAAATATATAAGTAAGTGAATCAATAACAGAAGCCTATTTGTGAATAAGGAATATTACACAGTTTCCTTCTTGTTTTTCACTTCTTGCCACTGTGCTAGAGTGGGCAATAGAGAAAAAAATTGAGTGGGAGAAAGGGTGAAGCTACTGGGAGACAATAAAGAGTTCATGAGCTATATCAAAGCAAATGAATATTGTATAGTGTTATGGATCCTCTTAAAGAGCAACATCGCATCATATGTTAGACTATGAAAACTGGTGACGAAAATACGGGTATTGCTACACATGAAGTACTGGCATAATCTGTGGGGTCAATTAGTCCTATACTGTGAGAAATTTGCCTTTAAGTAGAAACAGGAAGACTTACTAAAGATAAGGAAAGAGAAAAGGCTTAGATGGCCTGGTAATCTGGGAGGATATATAATAGAGAGCATATTGAGGATATATAATGGACAGCATATTGAGGAAATATAGGGTGAGTTTACCATGCACTCAACCCATAGGTAAACCTACAAGGTGAAGGCGTGGCCTCAAATATGTATAAAAATACGTAAGTAAAATGGACCGACACATATATCGAACATTATTTTGATATTTCCTTTAGAAACCTCCTTGCATGACTTGATTCTTTGAGGGATGAAAATACAATGGAAGAGGTTTCAGAATATAATCTACCAAATTTTGTCGACTTTTATGATACACAGGAGGAAAGGGAGGCATTATTCACTTTTCTCCGCCCATCGAAAAAGAAGGAAGAAAATCCTAAGTAAAGAAAATGGATTATGAGAGGTACAAGATGCTCAACTTCAAACTCTGACAGAACCCACCCACCCACTGCTTTGTAGTTAAAGCTGATTAATCCTATAGTTGCAACCATCTTGCTGATTGCAGTGCGAAAGACTTCAAGTATGAAAACACCACCTTTATATATTCCCTGTTGCGACAAGAGTCAACCCAATAGAATAAGAGATAGAAAGCAAGCACTGGAAAACAACTGTCACATGGGTTGAGAAAAAATAGGGTACAGTGCCCCTACCCTGAATGTTGTTTTTTTACTGGAAAACAACTGTCAGATGGGTTGAGAAAAAATAGGGTAAGATTCTTAACAATATATTTTTTTAATATCTGATTTGTTTGGGGTCATATTTTTTCAAAGAGTAGACAAAGGAATCATGAAAGCATAACTTTTCTGTTAAGGAAATTTTTAATAAGAGGAAACTATAGTTTTTTACAATCCCTTCTCGATGGAATCGTGTACCGTAAACACGAACGCACGAATTTTTATCTAAAAAATTAACGGTAAACTAAACGGTTTTTACACCTCTGTTCATACGCGATACTCTGAAAAAGTACAAAATACCAAAATGGGTATCTCCAGAATAATCCATTAAGAGGTGAAGCAATTAAGATATAAAACTATAATTAGTAATGAAAATCTAAAAATTTCTAATAAATTTATTTTCCTATCAGGTCTTAATATAATATACTGTATTAAATACTTACAAATAATGGCACGCCCTTGCAGCAGCTATGTTAAAAATAGGAAAGACGTAAATAATGAATCGCAGCTCTTTGTGCGGCAGAAAAGAATATGCGATGACGAATATTATTGCGGGTGTGAGAAGAACCTGCACCCTTTTATCTAATACTACACCTATGGGGATAAGGGCTAAACTTAGCCCTAATGCTCTAGGTAATGCTGAATACCAGTACCACAAAAAGGGTGATGTCTGGACATAGAGATGTTAAGGAAATAATTGAACAGGCTCACTCTGAAATTGTAAAACGGAAGGTTCTGCATAACACAAGCCAAGAACTAAACAGATACAAGCTTAATAAAATGGAATGGTTAAAGCTGGTAGCCAAATTTCCTGCAGTATCCTACAAGAGCCCTAAGTCATAAAGAAGTTCCAGAAATTGCCTTCAGCCATGTATTATGAAAATAACAATGATAAATACTGTATACTCTATTTAGTTCAAACTAAATCAGTATTGACTAAAGAAAATCTCTCCAAAATTGCATTTTTAACTTACATGGCATTAATCTTTGCATAAGGCCATAGCAAAGTTAAAGAATGAATTTTCAAAATAATACTTTTAACATACGGTAATAATCATAGCATCTCCATAGATCTTGACTTGCATCACAACAATATGGTAGCGAGTTTGATTTCTTGCCATGATTTGTCAGGCATTCCTTTAGTGGTGTCAGTAATTTGTTGGCCCTCCCAACTAATCATGGCATATGAGTACACCATCTGATACCAGAGGTTCAAAAATCTATTCTGACTGAGCCTTTGAGAAGGGCAAACAATGTCCTTCCCAAAACTTTACTAAGTAAAAATAACCGTTAAACATAGGAGAAAACTAGACACATGGTAAAAAAAAAAAGATAAATATTCATTCTAACTTTCACACAGGTTTCCAATCATAGGGGACACCCCTGCAATAAAGTCAACACAAATCTCAAAATGCTGAGATTGATAGCCATTTATGACCCTGTGCAATTTTCTCATATAGGTCATCATCATGAAATAACCCTAACATATTTGGCAGTATACATAAATTAGTTAAAGATATGAAAATTCTATAAAGAAGCAAAATGAAAATTGGTACAGGATACAGATGGTCTAACATTAGGAAAGAAAGAAGTCATTCTAGTGTGTATTTGAAAAACACAAGTGGACACTTTAAAATCTGCACTATATCATCAATGCTCTACTGTATCCATTATCTTCAAAATTCAGTCATTGTGCATAAAAGGATACACCCCAGTTCTGACTTTGGTTTTTGTAGGTATTAAACCAAAAAACTTCTCCTTCAGGCCACAGCAATCTACCCCAAAACAGAGAATCAATCGTCATAGTAATAGTTAAGCATACAAAGCCTGCTGGGATGGAGTATTTCAGAAATCTGTAACCAAAGGAAAGATATTGAGGAACACATCATTTATGATGAAAATGATGAAAAAATTAATACTCTAAAAATATACAATATGAAATATGTTACTGCTGTATATGATAATATAACAATTATAATAAGATAAGTCAGACTATCACAGCTTTTGTATATTTACGGTACAGTTGACAATTTTCTCGTAGAAAGGTCAGCGAGAAGCATGGGGCCTAAAAGGAGACACAGCTCGGAGCGGAATATCAACACTGCAACACCGCTTGTCCATATTAAATGGCAATGCTTCTGTTCCAACCAATATGAGTATGCGAGTAATGCTGAAAGAATGCCTCAAAATTAACGATCATTTCTCTTAGCAACCGAAAATTACACTGTTGAAAGGTGACTCTAACCCGCTCTTTTGTCACTTCTCAAGGGACGGGAAAAAAAATTTAATTTCATGTAAAATCTGTGCTATGATGCCATGAAAAAAATAATGACAGGAAAACATGCTGATATAGTGCATCTAAAAGGAGTCAGATATAATCACTTACCTACAGCCAGAGCGAATGTGTTTGGCAGTGGCCTACTTAAATAATACATAAAATGAAACTGAGAAGCCGTGATCAGCGTGAACCAAAAAGTGACAGATGATCCAAATGCTTCTTGCAACTGCTTTCGAAATCTTCGCCAAGCAAGAATTACCAACAGCCCCAATACTGCTCGTACTGTGGACGAGAATACAGATAATGAGAAATGTAAGATATAATTCACTCAACAAAGGGAGAGTCTGGTAAGTACTGCATAGACAAAGTTACATGAGTAAAATTACTACAAAAATAAATAATAAAAAATCTAAAACTTAATTGTCTATATTACTAATCAGTGATATATTAGAAGTTAGTAAAAATTATTATCTAGCAAGGTACTCAAGACAACAATCTAATTGGCATATATTTCTGGATTTATCAATTTGCAATATTAATCATTCTGAAGGTTAAAATATTAACTGTACAGCTGTCAATAGTAAAATGAGAATACAATCATCATTGAGATATCACGATCAGGTCAAAGTGAAGTATAATAATGTGAAATGGTGCACTGCTACTTGGCTCCTATAGACTGCCATTATGACATCATAATAGTAATAAAAGAAAGCAATCTTTAATCATTTTTTTATCCAAGATGACTAAGATAACAATAATAAAATAAGAGGCACATCTGACCATTTGGCAGAAAAAAATATTCCTTTTGTGTCCTCTACAGAACTATTATTAATAGTTCTCTAGAGGACATATTATGTCAACTGAATATAAAAAGAAAACAAAACCAAGAGAAAAGTCAATCTGACCTGCATATTGGGCAAGGAATTTAGAGAGCCCCAAGAGCTTAATAACTGCAGCAAATGGATAAGCAATCACTGAAACAAGGATTGGCCCCACAAATGTACGTGGTACGACACCAGGAAACTCTAAGTGATCATACTGTGGAAGAAAAATTAACAATATTCCAGAGCTATAATAAAAAAAAAATACAGCAAGAAATAGTTTCTGCACCAATCTATGTTCAATGATAATGAGTCTTGAAATAAAAAGAATATTTTGCAATAGCAACTCATCCTTAAATATTTGTACAATGATTATCTATCATATATGCCTAATGGTGTCAAAAAATTCTGGAAATCCAGAACGGAATTCCAGATTATGGATGCAGTACAATGGTAAAAATAAAATTTCGATGATGAATGGTAATAAATCTCTCTTCTAAAACACTACAAAATTAGATAAAACATTACAAATGGACAAAGTGACATTTGGTCCTTTAATTTACTTGCAAGAAGTATTTTAATGACCTGATTAAAGTATACTTCCCAGTCAAGAATGAAATGATCATAGCGGCTATTCCAATCACAAAGTACTGTACACAGATATAACTCTAAAGAACGAGTAGACTACTTCACTCATGTCATTTAATGATAATATATTACCTGGTTCAAATGAATACCATTATATAGTATATCATGACAGGCTTGAAGGTTGAAACTCTCCTCAACTTTGGTGTAAGGCGCTACCACAAGATGCACGAGTGCGACACATCCAACGAGCCAGTCCATCTGTAGAAGCAATATTCAAGATTAGTTGATATTAGCAGAAATATTTAAAAAAATAAATATAAACAAACTTGTAATCACTGCAAAACTATCGGTATTAAAAAACTATAATTCTGAATATATACAGAAAGATCTTAAAATATAATTACAAGGCCACCATGAGTAGCTTTATAAAAGCATAACAATAAAGAGGGATGCCCATTCGCCTAGTACTTTAAACTCTTTCATTGCTCTCCTGTAAAGTTGTCAAGAATAGAATTTGTAAAGAAATTAAAATGCAGTAAATTTATTATGACTACTTAATTAAAAAAAATTTCCAATAATTCCATATAACACTTTAAAAATTATCAGAAATTATCAGAGAAAAAAGATATTTAATTTGCTAGTAAACCTATAAATATTGTTTTACACTATATCCATCAAGCAGGCAAAATTAAGATTAAAACAAAGTATAAGGTTCCGTACACTGAGCACTCTCAACCAATGAAAAAGATGAACTTCCTTCTTCCCTCCAGCCAGCTAAGTAAAGTGTATATTTACTTTAGTTTGTTGTGTAAAAGCAACTTCTCTCTTTATGTATTTAGAAAATGGAGGCCACTGGCATAACGACTTTTTCTTTTCTTATTAGTTAGGGCACAAGAACATGCATATAATGTAGCTCAGTGACTAAAAAAACTCATAAAGCCAGATAAAACTTTCCTCATATTCCTTCTTCTTATTGTGGTAGAATAAGTAGAGAAATGTAATCATAAAAGCAGCTCGAGCAACATGTTTAGAATTCCTTTGGTGTTTGCACTAACAAATAAAATTTCACATTTAATATGTAATTCTTTTGCAGCAAAAGTTAATGCTTTTGGCTACTTTCTTTATTTGCAGATAATATGCAGTCATTTCTCAGTCAAATAGTAGATGACTCCAACTCAGGTCAAAACAGGACAGTACAATACTGTCAACATGAGTTGTCTTTTCAAGCAATCATGTAATGACTATACAGCTCTCGAAGTATGAAAAATTATATTCAATAGGGATTCCACTAAACTATGAATATACATTACAATACTAAACATCTGAAGGCAGATTAAAAAAGTAAGAGCAAAATGACCATATAGTGAAGCTTTACTCACAATAATACACCCAAGCTATATTAAAATTATTATTTTCATATCAACAAATTATAGACAAAAGGGGAAGTTATCCACAAGTACTTTGGCATTAAAGAGAATATTACAGTATTCAAGTGCTGTATTACTCCAACATAATGCATGAAATTGCTCGCTTGTCATGACAGAGATACAAGAGGACAAGAGGGTGACTAAACCATGTAAGGCTCGAAACTAAATCCTCAACTCAGAGGACAGGTATGTTCAAAACAACGTCACAGCTTAATGCTTGACCAATCAAGCATTATTTTTCCACCTAACTGGGCATTATTAAAATAATTATATAAATATTTTCATTATTACTATGTCCACATTTTGTGTTGCAATTCTTTCTCCCATGAGTGGGGAGTAGTCTAAGACCTGGCTGAGGCAATGGGATGAGGGCAGATGTCTAATGGCCTGCTGAGGATACAGAGTCCATGATTTCAGGATCGTCACTTCCTAACTTGTGTGCTCTATCACTAACCTACTATGACCCAAATTGTATCATTATTATTATTATTATTACTATTATTATTACAATATTATTATTATTATTAATATTTTCATTAGGATATCACAACCAAATATGGAAGTAAGCCAGCTCAACTTGGTAAGAGTCAAAAGCATAGAAAATGGGTAGGATTGATGTCAGACTGACTATTCTCCCATAAAACAAGTGACGAGACATGATAGTAGTCTCCAATAGGCTAGTAAACTCAGATACCCAATGTGTGCATACGAAAAGCTCATGATAAAGAAAGAAATTGTTGTAACTGGATATAATATTATTTGCTCTGGTGGTGGTGATAAAAAAAAATATAGAAAACCAATTATCTCCTGCAAGAGACAAGTATGTGGGACCATAGGGGCTTAAGTGTACAGTATTTTTTTCTCTCACAAGAAAACAGCTGATTGATGAGGCGAAGTCAGCCAACTAATGTAGCTTTGTTACATTAGTTCTTTTGTTGCAGATGAGGAAACCCTGCTAAATTCATTATGATACACGTTTATGCTTAAAAAAATTATTATAAATTATTCTTATAATGATTGATAATGATGATGATAATATTATTATCATTATTATTATTATTATTATTATTATTATTATTATAAATGTAACATGCATACTGCAAGTTTAAATATGCTAAGTCTACCAATGTCCTCTTCCATCGAAAGTTGTGTCCGTTTTGTGGTGAAGGAGAGGCAGAGGATACACCAAAAATAGACTTGATACTGCCATCATACTTTGCAAAATTGATATAAAATTTTCAGATCTATTTATTACCAAAGACCAGTTACTAAATGCAATTACTTTACTAAGCAACAGATGAATAACATATCTCCTATAAAAAATATATAACTGTTAACTGAACAAATTAACATAATAAAATACTACCCAGCTTGCAGAAAACTTTTCTATATGCTAATCTAACAACAAGAGCAACAGTAATTACAATAACAATATAGAGGCATTAACAAAACCTGTTCTTTTTGTACACCTCCCTCTTAATACTGGTTATGCTGCTATTATATTTCAACTACTTGACTCTACTTTAATCTTTTATAACACAAACAGCTTTCAAAATATTACATAAAATAACAACATACAATGATGACTTCTGCTATGAGAATTTCAGATCACGTGAATAGTCGCTAGAATATATATCTGCAGTAACATATGTGGATCACATTAAGACCGTTCCAAGTTTGACTCCCTAAGGTAGCTCATAAAGCTTCTCTTCGCAAGTGTCACTTGAGAATAAGCATAAAGAGGCGTTCCACACCAGGCTTCCTCGGTCGACACAGCAGGATAAAAATACATCTTTACAAGCAAAGGGTCAATGGCGGGTCCATCACACTCCATATGATTAAATAAACATAACTCAGTAAATGTTAATGCTATCTCTCACAGAAAAGTGCAACAGTGGAGGAAACTGTAGTCACGGATGTAATTTCGGTTATGAAGCTCTTTGGAAAAAAAAAGGATCACCTATTTCCCAATGAGCAAACTGAAAAGGGTTAATGGTATTTATATCTGATTTAAGGAAATCCAGGAGCCAACTAAAATATTCCTGTACCATCAAGCTGTTCCAGTTGCCAAATGACTAAAAGACAAATGGCTTATGGTCTCATATTCTGTATCTCAGTTGTGAGGTAAGGTTAAGTAATTTGTCTAAGGTAACGTTTATGGTTGTATTAACGAGGAGATGCAAGTTAACAGAAATGTTCGGTGAGAGAAAGTAGGTTTTTAAATTATATATGGGAAAGAAATACTTTGGCAGGAAGCAAAAAAAAATGGAAGGATCAAAGTATCATTGCATGTTGTGCCAGTCAAGAAACGTAGGATACAAAAAGGTTTAGCTTTCATAAGCAAGATAACTATGATGATATAAATGAATACAGGAGCTTTAACTAACCTATGGAAGTGAAGCGAAGAACTAGTTATAAAGTGAGAGCAAATAACTATGCAAGGGCATATAAAATGTTTCCATAACCTCTCAGAAATGTGCCTACACAGCCACTTCCCTTTTAACTTTTAATTTATTACCACAGACTTGCAAACAACTGTTAAGCATTACTCAGCCAATAAGCACATCTTTGAAGACAGTCCAGTACATATTCCATCCAAAAGAATCAGAGCTAAGTAGCATGCCAAGTCATTTATTTCTTTGCATAATACAGTATTCCACTTCCAAATACAAAGTTATATATCCACGAGTGCCGGGATTTGAACACGTAATTATAAAGAGAATATAACCTATTGAAGTATGATGATAATGATACTATAATAGTTTCCTATTAAGACAATCACAGCAATATGTATAGAGACGCTAATAATTGACAAAAGGGTTAATATTATTATTACGGGTTCAGTTCATTAAAATGTATAATAAGCATATACTGTAATGGTTTACTTGAACTGAGCAAAAAATAAGATTATGAGGAGGTCATATCGCTGCATTTAATGGTAGAACCATGAACTTTCACCCATGATGCAAACAATTTTGAGGTAACACAGTCTATGACAAAACATTCAGATGCAGTCACATAGGAGCAACTTCTCTGATATCTAACACGCAATAAAAGACAAAAAAATCTATAAGGTTGTCACTCAACAGAAAATTAATTACTGACCTCTATGTCAGAAAATTATTCATGACATTATAATGTTCACAACTTATTTTGAACAAAAGCAGCTTATTCTAATACATAACTTCATATATAAATGGCATAAAAAAGGGACATGTGTCATACGTCGTTATATTGTAGCCAAACTACAAAGTTTCACAAAGCATTGCTATTTCTTTAACTTAAGAGTTTATAATGGGGAAAACTAGTAATATATAACCACAAGGATTAAATTTCTAAATGAAGTGCAACAATAATTATGAGCAGGTAGGGTTTTATTCATTAATCCATATATGGAAAAAGTAATGGGTAAGAGAAAAAAAAATATGCAGTAAAAAACTGAGATGATGAAGAGACTAATCTAAACAGGGCCAGTTACAAGTACATTTGTCCCTCATATGAAGCTATCAACTGATTCAACCACTTCCTGCAGAAGTAAAAAAAAAAATTACCATGTTCAAACTTTTCTATAAATGGGGTCAATACTTTGCACATAAGCTATTCTCAACCTCCTGTAGACTTTAAATCATGCCTATGTTATGTGCTGTACTTAAACTTTACCTCACACAATTTCAATATATGCAAAACCCATATAGCATCCCAATTGTTATAATGTATTTTTTACGATAAATTGTATGAATTTCTATTAATATTTAAATATTTACGACCAAGTATAGGCAATATTGCGTAAGATGCAAGTCCACTATATATTCATAATTATTTCACCTTCTGTAAAGACATTAAGAGTATGGTTATCAACGTTTAATGCAAAATAAACCATTGCGATGTTAAGCGTATTCTAGATTACTAAACATTCTTTGATTTGCCAGTTGTTGGTCAACTGGCACTTTGTTTCCATCAATAGTATGCATAAGAAAAAAAGCCAGATTGAAAAAGTGGTTTGCAAAGGAGATCTGCTGATGGATAAGGATATGTAGGGTTGCAGAGGCTCCACTGATGAAGAGAGTTTGAGCCTTAGGATATCAGGAAAGAAGCTTAATCTTCATCCTTGTTAACATTGTCTGCTATTCATCAAATGTCATGATTGTACTATAATTTTCAAGGACAAAAACTGCCATAAAAAACTTTGTTTTGATTATACTGCACTGGCTTCCGATGGAAATGACTCAAATGAATAGCAAAAATCCCTTCCATAGAGAATCAACAAAACTCAATCTATATGCTCTCCAATTAGCATTAATATAAGAAATGTCAGAGGAGGCTAAGACACACACGTAAAACCATTCAGCACAGAAAATGAGTCAGGGGTGCAGTATTTGGATGTTCTGTAGCTGGGAAGGATGGGGGCGAGGTTGGTTAAAAACTATTAAGGACTCATTGAACAGTGTCAGCTATGTATTGTAAGTAATTAAATACAGTATCTGAAATTTCATAATACAAAGCATTTCTGAATTGGTTTTACTTCTTACTCTCAAAAACATTCCATGAGCTCCAGTTTGCTAAGCAGTTGCCAGAGACGACCAAAGAGCAAGGGAAAAATAAATACTATCTTTCAATACTAAAATATCAGGTAAAAGTTTAACCTAAATGCAAACCTCAACTAGTTAAAACACTGAAATGATATCTAAAAACAACTAAAAAACAATCACTTCAATTATCTGCTCATTTCTTAATTGAGGGGAAGTACCTAAATCCAAGCTAATCTAAAACCCAGTACTGTATTAATATAAATTCCACACTATTTTTTCCCTAACAGGGGGTGTAATAAGGGAAATATTTTCCAAATATCATAAATACTAATCATTCTGACATATTTAGACCTCAATGTTCTATATCTATCTAAGGAAAAACCCTACTCCATATGATGGACCTCATCTCACCAACTTTCTTCCGACATTTAGTAGTCTATAATTTAGTATATTTATTTTATTACTTCATTCATTAAAGTATGGACTGTGGTAGCGCACTGCTTACAACACTATTCTTAGATTTTCAGAAAGCATTTGATTCGGTCTCACATGGGACTTATTAGGAAACTGCAAGTACTGTACTTGGAAATGTTTAGGAGTGAATAAAACTAATTAGCCTAAGAAGGAAGGGAACAGAGGTTTAGAGTAAGACATGCAGTGTCAGACTGGAGAAAGGTTAGCATTAGTATTCCACAGGATAAGTTTTAGGGCAAATTCTGCTCCTTATAAAGTATATGTATATAATCTACCGAAGTCTGTAAATGCATTTTTAAATATTTAAAATTGATGCAAAGACTGTGAAGAAAGTAAAACTCGGGAATAAAGGTAGAGACTGTCAAGAAGACCTACACAGTCTGCATGAGGGGCACGAATGGTGGCTAATGAGAACAAATACTTCAAAATAAAAAGTACGGTAATGAGAATAGGCAAGAGTGCAAAAGACGACCAAAGTTTTGGGTACTTAATCAAAGGCAGAGAACTCCAAGGGACATATAAAGTAAGAGATACAGGAGTAAACGTATTGGCAGATATGTTTCTGGAAAAGCATATAAATAGTATAGTTAAGGTAACATAAGCTTTCTAAACAAACATATGGGTTGCCTTCAGGAAAGGAAATGTTCCGTAATGATTAATTTCATTAGTACCACCAAGAAAGGTAGAGAAAATGCTCTCATTAGGCCTGGGCACAAAGAAACGTAAAGCAAAATGAAACAGAGATGAGGAGTGTTGTGACTTGTCAGATGTGAAAGGGTAACAAGAGATGTTTACCGAGTAGCAAAGAATATTCGGTGATGATCTAGGCATAGAAAGAGACCAGTAACTGAAGGAAAACTTGACATTGAACTGTCCTGGACAGTCCTATTTAAGATCAATAGACCTTCAGCTGTAGTATTACAACAGGTGACTGGCGCCATGGGCCAACCTACTATTTACATAGTTTGACTTATATGAAACCAAAGATTTTCTAATCAGTACCCTTTTAGAAATCTGTACTTGAAAAAGCATAATAAGAAACTAAATGAACTTCAAAAACATGATACAAAGCTGGTAAAAGAGTTATGTGAACTCAGTATTGAGGATAGGCAGAGGTAGCTCAACTTACTATCACTTGAAGCTAGAAGGAAGGGGGGGGTATGGTAACGCTTTTAATATTCTTTCATGTTTTGACAATGTGGAAAGGAAGCAATATTTTGATAAGGATGGTTCTCGAACTAAAGGTCATAGATTGACTTTGTAAGAAAATTACTTTGCATAATGCAAGGTAGTATTTATCTTAGTGTAAGAGTCATTGATAAGTGGAATTTGATAAGTGAGGAGACATTAAATGCTTAATGCAATCATAGTTTTAAGAACAAATATGTGTCAGTGAGTAAAAAATTAAACCTGTCAGGACACAGAGTTACGAGTATCAGGCTCTTTTCAAGATTGGGTACTCAACAGCAGTTGCAAAACTTCAAGAGACAGAGAATGAAAGAGATCCAGGGGTAAACCTATTGGCAGATTTGTCTCGGGAAATGTATATAAATGATATAGTAATGGCTGCATAGGCTTTCATAGCAATGTAAGGGTAGCCTTCTGACACATGGACAAGGATATTTTCAGAAATATATACTGGGATGTAACTTATGTGAGGCCAAAGCTTCCATAAGCAGCACCCTTTTGGAATCCACAATTGAAAAAGCATATAAATAAGCTGGAAAAAGTACAAAGCCATGCTACGAAACTGGTGTCCGAAATATGCAATTTAATTTATGAGTAGAGACTGAGGAATTAGACTTACCATCACTCGAAACTAAAGAATGAGAGGGGTTATGGTGTCAGTTTTTAAATTCCTTCATAGTTCTGACATAGTGGATAAGAATCAATATTTTGATATGGCCGGATCTAGAATTAGAGGTCATAGTTTCAAGTTTCACAACAAAACTTCTTTGCAGGATGTGAGGGAGTACTCTTTTGTGTAAGAAAAGTTGACGGTTGGAATTCGCTAAGCGGTGAATTGGTTAATGCTAGCTGCATTCATAGTTTTAAGGACAAATATGATATGTATCAATGAGTATAAAAACGGAACCAACTAGAAGATGGGAAGTTACGAGCATAGGGCTCTTCCCCGTAAGCACAAATTGGTAATTACTTGACTCAGGAGGAGACAGATCTGCGATTGACCAAAAGCTGAAAATGAGCGTTCAAGAGGTCTGGCTGATGATATAAAGAGCAAAGATGAATGTGTAAATTGCAATGTAGCAGGGATATCAAACTCAGATAAATGTGTGGGAAAAACGTATGGAAGTACGTAATTAAGCATCACAGGAAGGTGTAATCAGTGGTGGAACAGATGTTAACTGCCTGTTAGAGCTCCGTAAGGAGATAGATGAGCTTAAATAAGCGCTATTTGATATAAAAAAGTGCTTGATGAATACTGTGCCACATACCATTACTGCTGAAATGGATAGACTAAATGAGAATGAAAATTCGTTAGATATGGAATCAAGCAATACAAATGTTGATATTGGTTTAGGAGAAAAAAGTAGGCCTGAACAAAACACTACAAATAATAATAATAATTACACCACTGTTAGTGAGAAATCTTTAAATAATAAAGTGTTTAATGATTTAACAAACATTCTTGACTCAGTGACAGAATATATGGAAAATTCAAGTGAGAAGGTTAAAATGAATGTATTAGTTTTAGTCAAAAATATGAAAGGAATATTGCATTATAATGGATTATAATTTGTGTGTAGTCTCTTGGAATATCAATAGTTTGCAAAAAAGGTTAACGGATCTTCATGCTTATGTTCATGCTAGCAATGTTGATGTTATAGCTTTGCAAGAGGTTGGACCAAATGGGATATCTTTGCAGTTACGAGGTTATCAGAGTATTGAACTACCAGCAGATGTGACTGAAAATTGTAGAGGTTTAACAATATTTGTTAGGGATAGTATCTCTGCATCATTTCTTTTAGCTCGTAAAATAAATGGTACTGAGTATTTGTGTGTTAGTGATTACACTCAGAAATACTGTCCTGACCATTGTCATTGTATATGTTCATGGTAATTCATTTTATAGATGATCTGCCTGACGTTATTTTTGCTGATGAATGTCTATTAGTAGGTGATTTGAATGCCAGGCACAGAAATCTAGGTAGTATTGGCTCTCAGAATCACAATGGAATTATCCTACAATATTTTTTAGCTGCTACTGAAGAAGCCAAAGTCTTATGAGCGGGTGAACCTACACATATCAAGAGGGAGGAGGCTTGATTATGCCATTAATATGCTGGATGTACAAGCATATTTGGAATTTGCAGATACACTTTTAAGTGACCATTTTGCAATTGAAGTGAAACTGAGTGTTGATAAAATAATGCTATATTAGTAACAGCAAGAGATATTCAATAAAAGATGGGCAACATCATGATTTTATTGCAAAGGTTAGTGAGTGGTATAAAGATTATAAAACACTTGAAATCAAAGATGAAGACAAATTCCATGAAGATTTGTTACATGTAATTGATAATATTTTAAATAAGCCTAGGAAAACTAATGAGTATAACCTAAAACCCAAAACAAGGTATTATAATGACAAGGTGGTAGAAGAGATGGAAAAATTATTGAAAAAATTTCATAATCAGTGGAGTAAGGATCCTACAAATGAGAAAAACAGGGACACACTGCTTGAAGTGGCTGAATATACAACAGAAATAAATAAGTAAATAGGAGGTAAATATTGGGGAAATTTTTTAAGTGAAATTGCCCACTCTAGAACGCTAAGTCAAGTTTGGAATGGTGTGAATAAGGTTAGGGGAGTTAAAAAGAAATATAATATTCATCCTAATTCTAATGGTAAAGCTAATGAACTCATAAATAAATGGTCTTATGCAGCAAATCATGACAGTCTTCCAAAGAATGTTCAGAGTTGCTTGAGAAATTTGCGGTCCAGATGAAAGTTTGTGGGTATCCCAACAGCTATTAATGATGAAACTTGCATTCCTTTTACTAGAAATGAAATTCCGTTTGCAGTAAAGAAGAGGAAGTCTGCTGCCCCTGGTAAAGATGAGTTAACTTATGATGTTATTATCTGCCTCATAAGCATGGAAGATAGCCCTGTTCTTGATCTGTTCAATCAATCTTATGAAAATGGAAGATTGCCAGTGAAATGGAAGTTAGCACTAATTATTCCTGTGCCCAAGAGTAATGGGGATTATAGACCCACTTCACTAACCTCTTGTTTATCAAAAATGATGGAACGTATGATACTAAGTAGATTAATGTATAAAATTGATGGTCTATTATCTGATAATCTGTATGGTTTTATAAAGGGTAAAAGTACAACTGATTGTGTAATAAGATGCCTTAGTAATGCTGATGTTAAATGCAGATTGTTTGTAGATCTTAAAGGTGCTTTTGATAAGGCAAATAAAGATATAATCTTAGGAAGCTTTGTAAATAAAGGTGTGAAAGCAAAAGTACTGTCTTGGATTGCAGACTTTTTAAGTAACAGGAGAGCTAGCGTTTGGTTTCAAGGTTGTGAATCTGCGCAGAAAGAGTTTGAGCTAAACACCCCACAAGGTGGAGTCCTTAGCCCTATGTTCTTTAATATAATAATGGACAAAATAGCTAGTTATCAGTTTTATGGTAATTCCCATGTAATCATTTATGCTGATGATATTTTGATTCAAAGTAAGAGTGAAAAAATGATGTCTAAGGTAATTGATGAGCTCCAAACTCTTTGTATATATTTGGGTTTAGTGATTAATGAAAATAAAACCAAATATCAGTCAAGGGTTGTTGATGGAAAGGAGTTCTGGTTAAATGATATAAAATTAGAGAAGGTAAGCAGTTATAAATACATTGGCAAGTATGTTAGTTTTCAAAACAATGTTAAGGAACAAACTGGTTATGTAAAGAATACATGTATGGCAAGGCTGAAACTGCTGAAAGTGTTATCAAACAGGGTTAATGGTGTTGGTATATCTGTTTTCAGGTAAGTGTACTTAAGCACAGTAAGGAGCATTATTGATTATTCTGCTCCGGTTTTGGTAACTTATTCAGAGAAGGCTTAAGTCATTAGAAATTCTTCAGAATGAGGATTGTACTTGGTTGTCCAAGGACAACAAGAATAGAAATAATGCAATTGGAATTAAATATTCCGAGTATAGTTCACAGGATTCGGAAGTTGACTGCCATATCAGTTTTACGACTCATTAGGCATGATGATGCTTATCTAAAGTCTGCTGTTGATCATTTTAGATCAGGTTATTCTAGAAGTTTTAAGGTTAATTCATATACCAAAAAGCTTTGCAATATATTGGATGTTTATGATGTTGTAGAATACTGTGTATCAGTGTCTCAAAATGTTTACTTAAAACCTTGGTTGATGGAAAATGTATCAGTTAGAATTGATAAATTAAACTTTAAGAAGTGGGATACTTGTCCATATGAATTACAACAAATATTCATTGGAATTTTTTTTCAATACCCCAGGGAGAATGCTATACATATGTACTGTGATGGCTCTGTTATTGGAGAGACAGCAGGATGTGGTGTTGTAATTAGAGAATTTTTTAATATTGCATTAGTGTAGAAAAAAGGATATCCAAAAGAACTGCTGATAAAAGTTCCTCTATCTTTGCTGAACTTTATATATATATATATATAATATATATATATATATATATATATATATATATATATATATATATATATATATATATATATATATAGGGCTTAATTATGTATTAGAAAAGAAAAATAGAGCATTTGCATTTACTGATTGTCAGAGTGCTTTATTTGCCTTGAATACTAAAATGCCTATAATTCATGATTTAGTATTAAAATGTAGGAAATGTATAACTGATATAAAATCACATGGATATGATGTAACTTTTATATGGATACCATCCCATTGTGGTATTTATCTAAATGACGTTGCAGATAATTTGGCCAGGCAGGGTTGTGAAAAAGAAATTATAGAATATGACTGTACTATGAGCATTAAAAGAATAAAATCTGACGTAGTAAAAGTTAGGAAAAAATGGGAATTCGATAATGCTCGGGCTATTTTGTACAAAGGTAGCAAAAGCATGAAACATTATGATATAGTTATGAATAATACATATTTTTCATATGGCAAAGCTCCACCTAAATATGATGCATTTATGATGAGACTACGTTTTGGATATAAATATTACTGGCAATATGCTAAACAAACTGATGGTATCCCTTGTAAATCATGTGGTCATGTTATATCTCATACTCTGTATCATTATATAATGGAATGTAGGGGTCTAAACGAGTTTAGGTGTGACAGTATTATTGACATTACAGAGATGGTGTGTTATTTTATAAATAACAATATGATTAAACAAATTATGAAAACATTTTCTAAGTTTGACATTAGAGTTTAGTTCATCTATTTTCTCAGAATATTTGCTATAGGCATAGTTCACTGTTTGAAAAGAAGTATAATATGAATAAACTTGGTTTAAGAAATATTCAATTTATGGAACCTTTGGGGGGAGGGGGCTTGGTCCCTCCTGGCATGACATAGAACCCCTGGGTCCCTGGAAAATTAAAAACTTATAGGCGAGACTGGGAAGAGCCAGCCGAGGGGGATACCCTAACAACATATCGTTTTATCAGTAATATATGTATAATAATGTATATGTATAATGTATATAATATTGGTCACTACCTGTGAAAAATAAGAAAAATAACAATAAAAATTCACGGAAATAAACAGAGTTTGCAGTGTCAAGTTGAAAACTGAGATAAGATGGTCAGTGAAATGACCATCTGTCATATTGTATATCATTATTATGATTGTCACTATTATTGTAATTTTCATTGTCATTCTTGCTGGCTTTGAGGAACAAATATTATTATTTTTTTATATAGTTGTGGGGCGGACTTGTTAGTTTGCTAACATGCTCCATATGATGTCATTGCCTATTATGTCAATAAATTTTTTTTTAATTTGAATTTCATCCGCGATTGAGCCGACCGTTGGCGTCAGGAAGGGACGCCAGCTTTATTTCCCAAGCATGATCCTGTCAGCGTCCATTCGCATAATGGGGATTAATAGTGACACTTATAAAGGCAACTTCATTCACTCTATTTTAAAGTGTGATGTGGAAAATAGCAAATATAATTTACTAATGCCGATGTTGAGAATGGAAGTCCCCACACTTAATAAGCAGATGAGTATGTGGAAGGGAGCCTCATAATAAGTCTCTTAACCTCCCAAGCACCACATTGCCTGAAATATTTAAGGTGGTCATAGGTCAGAGCAACGAGAAAAAGTTTTCCCCCAAAACACTGGCATGACGGGGACTCCGAAATTCTGTCAGGGTGAAGTTGCTCTTGAAACAGATTTACATTTTATTTCAGACGTGTGGATCATACACAAACCTAAAAAGATAACCTCCTCTCCCTAAAACCAGTAAATAGAGAATCAATTCCATCAATATAACACCTGGCCACCGGTGAAACAAGCTAAATTAACAACGTAGTTTATTTCTCAAATGAAAATACCAAGGTCAAAATATTTCAACAACTTGAATAACCCCTTCCTCAGTCACCTTCTCAGTGGATGCAATGAAGAAGACAAGCCTCTAATGAAGATTTAGAAGAAATTGAAGATGACACTTTTCTTCTTCATCAACATTGTCAACAAACGACTTTCTTGTATCTGCCAGAAACGGAAGCTTTAAAGAAGCGTTGGCTATAAGCCACTGGCTATTTTTCCTCAATTTCTCAACGTCCGACCTTTTTCTAGTAATTTATCGATAGAATAGTGTAGAATAAATTTTTAACTCGGTATGAAATAATTTTGATAGGATAATATATGAAATTATACACAAATACGTTGAATTTCATATAATTGCTGAAAGAAATGGTGCTCACTCATATCGACTAAACTTGCGGGCAAATTTTTAAAATAAATTATATGTGTCCATTTTATTTCTTCCTTTTTTTTATTGCCTAATAACATATGGTGAAATGATCCAATTGAATACGAAGTAGCTTAGTTCCAGGAGTAATATTTCAAAAACTACTTACCAATGCATTGGCATAAGAAGTGGGGGGAGGGGGAATAACTTGGAAAGTTACCTAGGGAACTGGTCTTTAGGAAGAGATTGTACTTCTTTCTAATATAATATGTGAAGGAGTAATTTACTATTATTATACTGTACCAGTTACTTTCTCGATGGCATAATAAATACCCAACTTTTTAAGAGACCATTTGAATAGACATTTCAGGAATTTCATACGATACTTTTCTATAGAGATGATGAAGCCATGGATATTTGTTTTCGTGTATGAAGGGGATGAATACAACAGCGAATGACTCGGAGTTAAAAAAAGGTCAACTTTGGCTTGGTCTGTTTCTTTTGGAATAAAAAGGAAATAATAGTGACATCCCTCTTGTAGTAGCTCCTGACAAGTGTCAACTCAGCAGCCTCGGTGAGTACACCAATAGATTTGTGAGGATAATGTGGGAAAGTAAAATGTTAAGAATTATAGCTTTATAAGTATACCATAACTTTTTTTTCCGCAAAGAAGAATAACATATATTTTTGTCCGTTAGCATCAGATCTAAATTAAGGTCTGATGCTGCTTGATGAACACTTTCTTTCTGCTTTGTTTAGTTGCCTCAGGCCGGATTTTTTTTTTTTTTTTGGGGGGGGGGGTGATCCAAGCCATGCACAGAACCGCGTCAGATGAGTTTATGAAATCTATTTGTAATTACCTAATTGTGTTTACGGGAAAGAGCCCAAAGCTCGTATCTTCCCGTCTCCTGATCGGTTCCATTTTGTACTTAGTGATTACCTAATTGTGTTTACGGGAAAGAGCCCAAAGCTCGTATCTTCCCGTCTCCTCATCGGTTCCATTTTGTACTTAGTGACACTTATCATACCTGTCCTTAAAACTATGCATTGAGATAGCATTAACTACCTCCTCGCTTAGCCAATTCCAATTATCAACTACTCTTACACTGAAAAAGTATTTCCTTACATCCTGCAAAGAAATTTTCTTACGAAGCTTCAGACTATGACCTCTAGTTCTAGAGCCTGCCATATCAAAATGTCGATCCCTATCCACTCTATCATAACCATGAAGGAATTTAAAGACTGTCACCATATCCCCTCTCAATCTTCTAGCTTCGATTGATGGTAAGTCTAATTCCCTCAGCCTCTCATCATAACTGAGATTACGTATTTCTGGCACCAGTTTCGTGGCATGTCTTTGAACTTTTTCAAGCTTAGCTATGTGCTTTTTCAAGTGCGGATTCCAAAAGGGGGCTGCATATTCGAGTTTTGGCCTCACATAGGTTACATAAATATTTCTGAACATTTCCTTTGTCCATGTGCCTGAAAGCTACCCTTACATTTGATAAGAAGGCATATGCTGCCCTTACTATGCCATTTATATGTATTTCTGGAGACAAATCTGCCAGTATGTTTACTCCTAGATCTCTCTCATTTTCTATCTCTTAAAGTTGTACTCTAGCCACCGAGAAGTCAAGCTTGGGCCTTCCTGCTCTTGTACCCATTCTCATTACCTCACATTTTGAAGTACTGAATTTCATTAGCCACTTTTCTGACTACTCATGCAGACTATTTAGATCTTCCTGAAGTTCTCTACCATTGTTCTCGTTTCCTACTTTCTTCACAATCTTTGCATCATCTGCAAACATATTCATGAATGAATTTACAGACTCTGGTAGGTCATTTACATATATAAGGAACAAAAGTGGCCCTAAAACTGAACCCTGTGGAACTCCACTACTAACTCTTCTTCATTCAGACACTGAGTGTCTTACTCAAGCCCTCTGTTCCCTTCATTCTAAGTAAGTTTTTATCCATTCCAAGACATTTCCACCTATTATAGCCATTGCTTGCAGCTTCCTAATAAGTCTCCCATGTGGAACAGTGTCACATAAGTTTGTTACTGTTGATCTACCTTCTCTGAAGCCATGTTGCCTCACTGACAAAAAGTTGAAGGATTCCAAGCGAAGAGAGATATGTTCCTTAGTAGTTTCTCCATAACTTTGCAAACTATGCTGGTCAAGGAAACTGGTCTATAGTTCAGAGCCGTATCCTCCTTCCCTTTTTGAAGATAGGTATCACTTTTGCTTGTTTCCAGCATCTTGGAATCTCCCCTGACTCCAGTGACTTTTTAAATATGATACTTAGTGCCACTGATATTGAGTTTGCGCATTTTTTAAGTACATGAGGGGATATGTCATCAGGACCTGTAGCTTTATGAACATCTAACTCCATCAGCGCTTTGCATACCTCTGTGGCTGTAAGGTTGATGTTCTCTAATACCGGCCCTTGAGCTTCTATCTCTGCAAGCTAAGGGGGTGGGGTATTTTCTACTGTAAATACTGACTGAAACTCCTTGTTCAATTCTTTGCAGATCTCTTCATCCGTCTCAGTGATGCTTCCATCCGCTCTCTTAAGCCTTAAAACCTGTTCCTGTACCTTCAGTTTTCCTCTGATAAAGCTGTGGAAAAGCTTGGGATTTTCCTTAGCCCTCCTGGTGATGTCCCTTTCATAGTCTCTCTCTGACTCTCTTCTTTTACTTAGGTAGTCATTTCTTGCTCTTTTGTAGGTTTGCCAAGCATTTATGTTGTTTCTCCTCCTATACCTTTTCCAGCATTTGTCTCTCCACTCCTTAGCTCTTTTACACTCATTATCGAACCATTTCTCTCTTGCATGAATTACACCTACTTTGGTGACAGGTATGCAGCAATCTACTATCTTCCCATATTTCTCACAAAAGATGTCATACATTTCTTGTACAGATTTGTTGCAAAGTAAGGTTCTCCAGTCAATAACTGCAAAAAGCTCATTCATTTTGATGTAATCTCCTTTCGGATAGTTCCTCCTCATGCCCTCAGTGTCTCTACTCTCAGGCAGAATATCTTCAATGATATACTCCCTCAACACCACACAGTGGTCACTCTTTCCATTTGGTGGTTCATACTCAATTTTTTCAAGGAACAAAAGTTGTATGTCTAGCTAACTACAGTATGGTATCCTAGGTTTACACTGTTTAAAAAATCGGGCCTAAGTTTCTTACGTTCTATAAAGTAATCTAAAATAGGTTATAATGAATAAGGAACTCTACACTCATTTGTAGATGTAATAAAGATATTTAATTATAATATGTGCAAATCCATTATGCATCAATACATTTAAGGATGAGTGGGATGAATCTCAGAGATGTCATATTAGAAACTTAATATGATAAAGGAGACAAAAAGCAGGTTCGGCTACATTATGTGAGGTTAGATAAGGTTGACCTAAACTAACAGAGTGACAAATTCCCCTATAGATTCCTTGCAAGGTGCCAAAATGGGATCGTGACTGGTAAAGAGGAAAGAGTGAGTTAGAACGGCGGTGGTGGTGTGTGTTTGAGGCTCGCATCATTTTTGCTCCATATTTATGATGAAAGATATAAATTTGCCACCATTATATATTAATATAGACTGGGATAGAAAACTGAGTTTAAGTCAAGGTAATATGACGAGGAGAAAAGGAAATAAGATGCAGGACAAAGAGGAAATGGAAGTGGTGAGTGATACAGCAAAAGGTGATAATGGCGGACAAGAGTCTGTCGATGTAAACAGTGAGTATAGTGGTGCTACTAGAGGTGACAGTAACGGAAATATGAAAAATGATTACTGTGGTATATGTGGAGTAAAGGTGAAGACTGGAGATAAAGCAGTAGCTTGGGGTTTGTAAAATATGGTATCATATTGAATGTGATAATATGCCCGAGGAGATGTATGATTATATGAAGAGGTCAAGTGAACGGGTTTCATGGTACTGTAACTTCTGCAAGTGGGGTTGTGTGCAAATTCACAAGGAAATACAGAACCTTGAGGGGTGAAAGAAGGCAATGATGAATGGACAGGCTCTGGTGGAAGACAAATTGGGTGAAGTTATTGAGTTTGTGAAGGAGGAAAACAACACAATCAGAGATGGTTGAAGCAGAGTCTGTTGACATAAAGGAAGTTGTAGACAAAAATGAAAGTTTGTACAAAGATTTGGAAAATAGGCTAAGCAGTGGAGAGGCAAAGCTTGTTTCCCTTGAGGGCCCAGCATTTGATCAAAGTGCAGAGGCGAGCAATGCAGATACGGCTAAGAATGGACAAGCTCATGACTTTAAGAATGAATTGGAGAATAAAAAAAAAAAAGCTTTGTGATAGTGATAGGGAACTACGGGAAGAAATGAAGAAAAACCAGCAAGGGAAAATACGTGAAATGAGAGAGGAGGACGCTCGAAGAAATAATTTAGTGGTCCATGAACTACCAGAAAGTAGTGAGAGAGAAGGGTAAAAGGTTTATGGTAAAATTAATACGAGAGACTCTGGAAGTAGACCTACGACCAGTTACTATCAAGAAAATGGTATGACTGGGCAAATGCACCAAAACCAAGGCTCTACTTGTATATTTAGATACTGTGACGGCTAAATATTATATTCTTACGGCAACGAGAAAATTAAAAGGAAATGCGGAGTATAAAGACACAACAATTCAATATGACCTTGCTAGAGCACAGAGAGAAAAAAAAACATGAACATTCTGATATCGGAGGCCAAAAGGAAGGAACAGGAGGATCAGTCGGAAAACTGGTTATCTCTGTACAGGGTGAGAGGCCCGCCAGAGAAATGATTGTGAAGAGAATAAAGAAACAGATGGTGGTACAGGACCAAACAGAAGGAGGGAACAACCAAGCTTGACTAGTCAAAAAAGAAAAAAAAATAATAATAATAGTAGCGTCAGTAAACTTAGTGTAGTATTTAGTAATGTAGATGTGTTTTTTTAGGATAATATAAACGAACTGAAAATGAGACTAGAGGAATATGAAGATAAAGCATGTATTATTGCACTGCAGGAGGTTAAGCCAAAATAATTCAGTTATGAAATGGCTGAATGTAGTATGGATGAGTATGAAATATTTGAAAAAAATGTAATTAATAAAGAGAAGGGTAAGGGTATAATATTATATGTAAGGAAGAATTTATCTTTCACATAAATAATTATGAAACAAACTTACTGTGAGTATCTGTGTATTGAATTAAAACTCACTGATGACATAGTAGTAATTGCATCTATTTATAGATGCCCTGGTATGGACATGATTAGAAATGACAACTTAATTCGATTTATACATGAAATAAATAATAAACCAACAGAGACAAGATATTTATGGGTGACTTCAATATGCCCAATATAAACAGGGAAAACTTTGCAGCAAAAGAGGGAAAAAAATAGTATTAAGCTTAAGTTTATTGAGACTGTCAGGGATTGCTTCCTCACCCAGCATATTAGAAGAATTACAAGGTAATGAGAGTAGTCAAAAGAGAGCATTTTAGAGCAGATCTTTTCGAATACTGAAGAAATTTTAGAGGATATCAAAGTAGAGAGCCCAGTTGGGAGAAGCGATCATGCTTGGATAACTTTTAATTGTAATGTTGAAGTGGAATCCAAATCTTATTGTAAGAAAATTCACCTGTATGAAAAGGCAGACTATGAAAAGCTAAGACATAGACTGAATATGAACTGCGAGGAATATTTGGGTGGAGGGGATATAGAGGAAATATGGCAGAAATTTAAATCCAAGTTAGAGGAAGTGATAAATAAATGTGTCCCAACCAAAATTATAAAAGACAAATGATTATTGAAACAAAGGACAAATAATGAATTGCCAATGAATCGAAAAATTTTGTCTAAGATAAAAAAAAAATAAAAAAAACCGCTGTGGACCTGCTTAAAACATTTGAGAATGTGTAGAAATATTGGAGACAGAGAATTCCAGGAAGTGGTAAGGATATATGAAAGGCTCAACAATCAAGTTAGAAGTGAAACCAGGAGAGAAGTAAAAAGGAAGACAACAGACTATAGATATAAATGTTAAAGAAAATCCAAAAGTTTTTTGGAAATATGAGCGGGCTAAAATGATCAGAAGATCTAGTATCCCAGATTTACAAATATTTAATGACAGTAGCCATATCCATATATAGACAAAAACAGAAAATGAAAAGGCTGAGGTATTGGCCAACTATTTCAGTGAGGTATATACTGAGGAGCCAGAAGAAGTTATTCCTGAACTTCCTATAAGACAAGGATTGGTGTTACCTAAAATTGAATTTTCAGTCTCAAAATTTAAGACTATCATTAAATAAAACTCAAGAGAAATAAGTCAACGGGATCAGATGGGCCATATCCAAGGATACTTAAGGAATGAGGTGAAGAACTAGCAACTCCATTAAAAATAAATTTTGAGTATTCCTATGAGAAAGCTGAATTACCCGAAGACTGGAGGGTAGCGAACATAACAGCGATATTCAAAAAGGGAGATCGTAAAAATCCAGGAAATTATAGGTGGGCCAGTTAGCCTCACAATTATAGTGTGTAAGTTAATGGAATCCATCATTAGGAAAAAACTCATGAGGCACATGAATAGAAATACAACTCTCAGTAAAATACAATATGGATTTCTACCAGGGCGGTCAACAGTTCTTCAGTTATTAAAGATACTTGACAAGTGCACACAAGTATTAGAGGAGGGACATGCTGTAGATGTAAGTTATTTTGATCTAATGAAGGCTTTTGACAAAGTTTCCCATTAAAGATAATTGGAGAAAACTAAAGTTACAATGTTGGACCCAAATGCCTGAAATTGATAGAGGCCTTTCTGGGACACAGAATATAGTGTGTAATTATAAACGGACATAGATCTGATTGTTGAGATGTGCTAAGTGGAGTACCACAGTGGTCAGTGTTTGGATCATTATTGTTTGTGATATATATAAATCAGTGGTTCTCAACCCGGGTTCATGTAATATTTCTGGGGGTCCACAGGCAAAATATAACAAATTGGGGGTCCACAGTGATATTTTGGTGGTCCATGAAGCAATTCCACTTCAGAACAATTTTTATTACTAAAAATAAAATTCCCATTGTAATTTACACCATACTGAAATAAGTAGAGAATATATATGAGCGATTCTTTATAAATCTCTTATCTTTTCTCAGGAAGTAGACGGCGAGCTTTAATGTTTATTTTCAGAGCAAATATCTACCTTCCTTAGCGCGGTCTCTGACCTTTGATCGGCAACGACAAAGGTCAAAGAGACTGCGCTTATCGAGGAAGGATTAATGGCATTAAGATCTTCAGTAGCAGGGATGATTTCCGGTACAATTATTAACTCTCAGTGCCTATAAAAGTCGAAAAAAAAGTTCACTTCAGTTTTATGTTGAACTCCATCGTGACAAGGTAAGAGATATTAAAAAGTTCCTACTACATACATACATACTTACGTTCATTTTTCCGAAATTCTCCGCTTCTGTATTAATTTTTTTTTTCCAATTTGAAAGACTGTAGGAAAAAATGGCTAAATAGTTCCCGTTTTAATACACATTTGAAACTTCAATTTATAACTCGCTGAACAGCATCAACCACAGGGATCTCATTAAATAAATCTGCATCTTTTTTTCCTAATCAAACACTTATCTTAAATTGGTTTATTAAGAATTATTTACTAGTGGGCATAAATGCTTCATAGAATTTAATTATAGAATAATTTATTTGCAATAGATTAATATTCATTCAGAATAAAGCATAATCTTTTACTATTTCTCTGATTATTAATATAATCCCTTTACTTGTTGTCAGTGAAAAATAGAATAAGCTTGTCTTTGTCGAATAGCTATGAAGGAGTCCACCACCACCACCACCAAAAAAAAAAAAAAATCCATGGGTAAAAAAAGGTTGAGAACCCAAGATATAAAGTATCTCTCTGAAGTATTTAAAAACGACAATGTATTGTATATGTGTATGCGGATGATAAAAAATTATGTAGACAGATGAAAACTCAAGACGATGTGAAATATATGCAAGAGGATATAGACTGTATGAAGGAATGGTCCGAGAAATGGCTGTTTAAGTTTCCATCCAAAGAAAAGTAAATTCATGAGAATTGGGACGAGCATTGTGGGTTAAGGAGAGTATCATTTAGGTTAGAAAAAATCTGAAGTGGATGCAGAAAAGAATATAGGGGTCGTCATTGATAATAAACTTGAGTTCTCTGAACACATTGCTGACAAAGTTAATAAGGCAAATAGAATAGTCGGAGTTTAAGGAGGACGTTTGTATCATTGCATGAGGAAATTAATTTTCAAACAGCTGTATGTTGCACTGGTTAGACCGCACTTGAAGTATGCGAATCAGGTATGGTCACCATACCTCATGAAATATACTGATGCCATTGAAAATATCAAAAGAAGAGCGACTAAACAAGTATCATCTTTAAAGAATATGTGCTATGAAGAACGTTTAAGAAAGTTGAAACTACCTGCGCTAGCATATAGGAGAGCACACGGAGATATGGCAGAAACATTTAAGATGCTATCACGAGTGAATGATCCAAAAGTGTGTCGAGATATATTTAGACTTGGGTAAGACAGTAGAACAAGTGACCATTCCAGAAAGATATAGAAGGGGAGGTCTAGATTAATAAAGAGAAAAAAATAGTTTTGTCATCGAGTAGTCAACAACTGGAAGATGTTACCGCAGAATGTAGTACAGTCAGAAGCTGTAGTAAACTTTAAAAGAAATCTAGACAAAGCACGGGGAGAACTATTAAGCTAAATTGAAGTACAACAAAATTATTCAAATTGCTGCCACCACCCCTGACACTACAACAAATTCATCTGATAATAGAAGGCTGGACCCACAGGCCTAGAGGCCTCTTCCAGAACATCGACTGTATCACTGTAGGCTCCTCATCATGGTATTACTTACTTTTACTTTTTGTGATTTATACTCTCCTGTAGAAGGCGTCGCCTCCTCTCTGGCGGCTCTAAAGTTTATTTAAATTTTTTTTTTAATTTTTATTTATCTCACACCTTGAAAGGCTCATTTATAGTAAAGAGTTCGATATCGTAGCATTTTTCAAATAAGTATGTTTTCAGTTTTTTTTAAATTGCACCACATCTTCATTGTCTGTAAGCAGCGCTGATAATTCATTATATAATCTTGGAGCACTGTATTGATAGGTTCTGCCACCAATATTTCTATTAGATCTTGGTTCATGCAGTCTATATTTGTCATTTGCATGTCTCACTGTGATGTTTGTTCCAAGTTCAAAAGGGATTAAATACTCATGCAAGTATTTCAGTTCTCCGGTCTTTAATGTCTTGTAGGTTATCAAACAGATTTTGTATACAATTCTTGCTTTTATCGGCAGCCAATGCAATTCAATCAGTGTCGGTGTAATTCTTTGACGTCGCTGTGTGCCTTTTATTAATTTTGCTGCTTTATTTTGAATGATCTGAAGTTTTTTTTTTTTAATAAATTGTTGGGCAAACCATAGTAAAGGGAATTGCAATAATCCAATCTAGATATTATATGGTTACGAACTATCGTATTTAGGGTATCTTCATTTGAATAGTTTTTGATAAATGCAATATTTCTAAGATGATAATTACATGTTTTTACTATATTCAGTATCTGATTTTTCATAGTTAAAGTATTGTCAATGAAAACACCCAAGTTTCGCACGACTGGTACCAGGTTGATATTGGATGCTCCAATCTGCATATATTTCAATTGTGCAAACTTTTTCAAGGTATATTCTGTCCCCAATAACATGCATTCAGTTTTATCATCATTTAGTTTCAATTTCTTTTTAAACATCCAATTTTTTATGTCAACCATTATTTCATCAATCTTATAAGTAGTGTTCTGAATTGTTGTTATCGCAAACTAGTATTGAGTATCATCAGCATACAATTTAAATCCAACTCAATTGTATAGATATTAAATAATGTGGGACCCAAGACACTACCCTGTGGTACCCCCTTATTTATATCCATTATATTAGATTTTGCATTCGATATTGTAACTATAGCTTTTCTATTTTGTAAAAAGCTTTCAAGTCATTTACGTGCATTTTCATGTGTGCCAATAGATTTCAAGTCTCTAAGAAGATACTCATGGACAACTGTATCGAATGCAGCACTGAGGTCAAGCATTATCAATATTCCACACTTTCCATTATCAACCATAGTAATCATATAATTCATAATAGAGAAAACTGTTGTTTCTGTCGAGTGATTTTCTTTGTAAACTGATTGATTTTCTGGTATGATATTGATGTCTCTAAGGTGAATCCATAATTGATCATTAATTACAGTTTCACTTATTTTTTGTATAAATATGACAAGTTTGATATCGGCCTGAAAGAGCCTAAGTCATTTTGATCACCTTTTCCTTTATAGGTTGGTTTAATGCATCCTAATTTTTCACTATTCCGAAATTTAGATTGTCTTATACTCATATTTACAATTTTGAGGTAGAAATATATTAAGCTTATATTTGGAGCATCATTAATATCTTTTATCGGGAATGTACACTTTACCAATTACTTTTTTTAGATCATCCATGTTTAATTCCTTGAATTTATTTAGCTTTTTATATTCCGATTATGACATAAATGATGTATCTATAATATTTATATCAGTAAAACTTCTATAAATCATTTCTGTTTTATTATCAAAATATATAGCAAAAATATTTGCCAATTCATTTGGGTTATTGCAGTTATTTGGCAGAACTTTTTCTTGTTTTATGCCTAATAAATCCTCTCAATTCTTATGCATCCGTTTTGTATCCTTATTTTTCGACTCTTTGTTGTAGTATGTTCTTTTAGTTTTTTCAACCAAAGCATTATATTCATTTCTTGCTTTAATGTATAGTTCTCTTGTTTCCCTTGATTTAGCTCTTTTCCACTTATCTTCCATGTTACGGCTCTTTCTTTTTGCTATAAGTAATTCTTTATTGAACCACATAGCCTTGTCCTTCATTATTATTTGCTATTCAATTTGGGGGCATTTCTCAGTATAAGTTTCAGAGCACATTATATTACTTTTATCAACCTAGCAGTCTACACAGGACTTACTTTGTATATCAAATAGACATTTACAGCTTATGTTTTCATTATCAATGTTCATTTTACAGTCATCAATAAATTCTTTTGCAACAAATCTCGATTTATCTCTATAAATAATTTTTTTCCATATAGATTTAGATTTCTCGAAATCAACACAAAAAGTAATTAATATATGCATTGGTGAGACTGAAATATCAGGCTCAACTTCAAGTGTTTGTATTAGGTTAGGATCTTTATAATGTATTACCAAGTCTAGTATATGATCATGTACTGTTGTAGGGTCTGTCACACTGTTCATTAAGTTGTGTGTCTCAAGAAGTTCAATACATTCTTTTTCATTACTCCTGACCTCATCTCGTCTTAAATTAAAGTCACCACAAATGAATACTATTCTCAGATCTTTTATTGTATCTAACAGATTCTCAAATTCTTCAAAAAATTTCTTTTCTCTTCTATTAGGTGGTTTATAAATCGCAATTATTCGAATGAGTTTATTATTGAATGATACTTCTAAATCTATGTACTCAAAAGTTTCAAAATATAATTGATTTTTTATGATTATTTTAGGTAAAGACTTAGAAATCAAGATACCCACGCCACCACCTATTCTATTCTTTCTGGGTAACGGATAAAATTATGTGTTGCTGGCTTCATTTCTTTCATTTTTGAGTTATCCCTCACATCACCCCATAGCCAAGTTTCAATCAAAATACATATATCCAGTTTAAGTTCATTTATCAAGTTTCTAATTTTAATAGTTTTATTGCCCACTGACTGAATATTTATTAGACTACATGAAATATTATTAATATTCTTAGATGCCATGATCACTTTTGTTTTTTATTCATGACAGTTCATCCTTATAAACTGGACATTTAATTTCATTTGTCTTGTGGTTAGGGTCATTTAATCCTTTCTTTGTACAATTTGTGCATTTTTCCACTGTAGTTTCTTGACATATTCTTTAAGTTTATGATCTCTTCCACACTTTGCACAGACCTGGTTTTTATCGTATCCATTTGCTCTATGTCCAAATTCTTGGCCCTTGAAACACTGAGAAACTTTGTAGGTGTCAAATACTTTACTTCTTCCATACATTGTAGACAACACATCATCACGAATCAAGATGTGTTTCCTTATTTCTGGGCTGCATTTTATGTGAAGACGATTTCTATCATCTTGTTTTGCATTCCATTTCTTGACAATTTTAGAATCATCATCATCCTGTACCTATTTTTCCTGGGACTGAACTAACCCGTGTGGTTTTCTTTATCTATGTTTTTAGAGTGATAAAGTTCTAACGCCCATGGCAATACTACAGCTGAAAGGTTTTTTGAACTCAAATAGGTCTGTCCAGGACAATTCGATGTTAAGTCTTCCTTCAGTTATGGTTCTTTTTCTATGCCTACATCAACACCGAATATTCTTGGATATTCGTTACACATCTCTTACTAACCCTTCATACCAGACAAGTCACAACACTTGCCATCTCTGTTTCTTTTTACTTTTTGTTTTCTTCGTGCCCAGGCCCGATGAGAGCATATTTATTTATTTGTTTTATTGCCCGTCCTGTTGTCACAATTATTAAAAAAAAATATTTGCCAGTAATTATGACAATGGTGATATATATATATATATATATATATATATATATATATATATATATATATATATATATATATATATATATATATATATATATATATATATATATATATTATATATATATATATATATATCTATATATATACACACACACACACACAACACAATACAATGCATAAGCATACAAATTATATCTTTAGTGCAGAGTGAATTTGTTGTTGAGGAACTTTAGTGAATGTGTGTATGAAAAAGCATTTATGTACTCTTTTCGATATATAGATTTAAGTGTTGAATATTATACTTGACATTCATTCTAGTTTAGTAAAGATAATAGTTATATATGGTTTGGATGTTTAGTGATAAATTCATCAAAACACTTTGAGTCTTGTTGATGCTTGTACTGTATAATGAACTAAATTAAGAACATAAAAACAGTGTTTTTGTGTGAGGTTCATGTATCTTTGCTGTTTCCAAGATTGCTTTGAATGCGTAAAGATATGACAGGGAAAAGAAACACCCAAGCAAAAGAAAACGCAAGATGAAGCACATGTGATGTCGACGTCAGGAGCAACCAACATGGCCTACACTGTGAGTGGTGTGAAAGATGGTTCCACAGTGGATGTGAAAAGGGAGGTGGACCAGAATATAAACTGTTAAGTAGCGAGGACTTCAAACTAAGCTGGTTCTGCAGACACTGTAATGGAAACATATCGGGAATAAGAAAGGAACAAATGAGATTGAAAGAAGAAAATAACAAACTTAGGCTAGAAAATGAAGAACTCAAAGATAGGCTTAACCAATGAGAGACCAAGCTGGAGAGCCTTAAAGGTGATATTGTAAGAGAAGTCAAACAAGAAATCAAAGATGACATGAAAGAAAAGCGATAAAATGAAAGAAAACGACCGAATCTGATCATTTTCAACCTCAAAGAATCAAATAGTGAAATAGCTGATGAAAAAATACCATACGATGAGACAGCATGCTATGATATAGTTGAAAAAGAAATAAAAATCGGGGATTTTGAAATAATGGAAGTAATAAGGTTGGGAAAAGAGCCAGAAAATAAGGCTAGGCCTAGGCATGATGGAAGCAACAGGTCTGATTTATCTGAACACCGGCCAAGCAAACCAAGACCCCTCCTAGTCAAACTCAGAGAAGCAAAATCGAAATGGGGTTTACTGAAACAAGCCAAAAATCTCAAAAACACTGGAAAAGATGAATACAAATCCGTCTCAATAGTACCAGACTTAACCCCAAAGCAAAGAGAAGCTGACAAAAAAAAAAAAAAAAAATGAACTAAGAGAGAAAAGGGAAAAAGGAGAAGAAGGATGGTACATCCATCAAGGAAAACTAATGCAAAGGAAATTTCCTTAAAGAAACACACACACAAAAATAAAAAAAATAAAAAAATAAATAAATAAGTAGATGTAGAACAAAGTACAAACGTAGATTTATATGTAAAATTAATAAACGCTCAAGGACTCACACAAGTTAAAAGTATAGATTTAGAAGAGCATCTATGTGATAAAACAATTTATTGTATAACGGAAACCCAACTCAAATACAAAAGAAAATTAGATTTAAAAATAATATATAAATTGTTGATAGTGTAAGGAATCTCGAAGATACCAAAAGAGGAGGATTAATGATCTTGTACAAAAATAACCCCATCTTTAGATTAGAAAATAAAATATCGAATCACTGTGATATACTGATAGTAGAGTGTATTATGTAAAGCTTTAAATTTATTATAATACTAGTATATTTAGCTACAAATAACCCCCAAAGAAGCCAAAGAATAAAAATAGAAACAGAAAAATTAGTAAACGATTATGAACACTCACCAATCATTACTCTTACTATTTTGTGAAACATATGCACAAATAAGAACAGAATATAGTTTTTTTTTAGCACAACCATATATAGAAAAGAAAATTGAAATAATTGCTAATATATTGTTATTTAGATATTGTAGTGAAAAAGACCTCAAAGAAAGAAAAACATTTATAAAAAGAATTTGTAGAAAAAAAAAATAAAAACCGCACAGACAATATAGCAAAGCAAACCAAGACTTGGTTGCCGTTACAAAGGCATATCCCACCCTACTATTCTACTACTAGAGAGAAGAAAGAAGAAGCATAAGCTTTGCGAAAATGTTAACAAGTTAAATTGGTTAAGACAGAGGGATAGATATTGCTGCATAGTTCGAAGTCGATTTACTTTCAGCCTCTTTTGAAAATGGAGAATTTCTTCTAAGGCCTAAAGATATAAGTATTCTAGGTGAGTTTCCTGTGAATTGGGGTGACTGTACATGCAACAAGGCGAATGGAATGTGATGTCTTCTTTGAATACAGCGAAGATAACACCCAAACCAATTCGTGCAAGTTAAAGAAAAGGTCACTGGAGAACACTTGGAATTCCAGGTTGTTGCTACTTCGTCCATAGGTGCTTTTAAAACTTGTTTGGACGGGTGGTTATTAAACAGAAGTTAGAGAAAATTTGGATTTTGCAGTGTTGTATGGGTATTGAAGTTTTTGGAGACTGTGGAAACACCTACAGTTTAGCGGGCCATACCAATGTTCAAAACCTACCAATAGATGGCGATAGGCTCTGACTAGAGAACTGGCGGATGAATACACAACAAAAATGGTGACAATAGGCATACGAAACAATTTTTTACAATCCTAACTAAAAATACTTACCAAACCTCTTAGTCAGGGTGGCTTCGCCCCCCTGGGACCCCCATCTTTCTATCCTAACTAAAAATACTTACCTACCCTTCAGTCGAACTACTTACCTGAGTGGAGGGATGAGGTCGTTGAGCGGCATGGCCCACTAAACTGTAAATACCAAAGTCTCTTAACCTCTCATGTACTTGAACTAGCTAAGACATTGAAGGAATATTAGGATAGTTTAGAGTTTTGCGGGCCATGCCGTTCAACGACCTCACCCCACCACTCAAGTAAGTAGTTCGACCCTAACCTGTATGATGGGGGTTCCAGGGGGGCAAAGCTCCACTGGCTAAGAGGTTAGGCAAGTATTTTCAGTTAGGATAGTAAAAAATTGTTTCGTATGCTTATTGTCGCCGTTTTTGTTGTGTATTCATCCGCCAGTTCTCTAGTTAGAGCCTAGCGCCATCTATTGGTAGGTTTTGAACATTGGTATGGCCCGCAAAACTGTAGGTGTTCCGAATATTAAAGCCCTTTTTTATATGTAGAGTGTTTGGAGACTTAGGAAAATGTATTTATCAGTCTCGCCATACATTCTTATATGATCGTGGATGCGCTTTTTTCTAGTATATTTTTTTGATTAGTGTTTACATAGACACCCTTAACGAATGCAATGGAAATGCAAAACAAAGAATACATCTACAAAAAGTAAGGAATTTGGGGTGAACAAATAGAGCTAACTTATTCGAACCTAACTAACCAAACGAAATATAATATATATCACCAGATTTTCCCTTTATTTTGCGTGAAAGTATAATTTACTTTTATTTTTGATCTATGCATAAATTTGGAAATCATACAGTTTAAGAAATGTGAAGGCTTTTTGGTGTTTTGTTACTATGACACCTGTTTCATCCACGACTATTTTATGATGCTTAACAAGGTCTCGATATTGTAAGACATTTCATCTATATATTAATAGTAACAAATGAGTTGTTATGGAAATATCAATATGTCTCCTTATTTTTTTCCAAAACTTGTGGCCGAATTCTTCCTGCTTTTATCTCCCATTAGAAATGTGCGTTTTTACATGCTTGTGCTGTTGACCTGTAGACGACTGGACCATCGCAGTGAATTAAGGGCAGAATTAATCGTGTACGTTAGGAAATAAAGGTTAATGAGCATGCGTTGAAAGTTGTTCTCTTGTTAGCTATTTTTTTTCAATCATTTATGGGAACACAGTATTGTGCCGAAGTGCCTGAACAAGTCTTCAAAGTAGACTGGTGGTCATTTAGTTGTAAATTTACTAACAGTTGGTTTTCTAACAAGGAACTGCTTAGTGGGGGAAGGGATCGAGGGAGAGAGAGAGCTTGACCCTGCAATTTGATGATTTAATTCAATTTACTTCTATGGTAATTTTGACTGGATGTGAAATTTTTGGTATGATTTTCTTGTGTGTTTTGAGCAAAGCTGACCTTCAAAATCAATGTGAATTACTCGTTTTTAGGTTAGGGAAGGTTAGGTTAGTTTAGGATAGCATACGATAGGTTAGGTTAGCCTAAGTTAGTTTAAATTACATTAGGTTGGGAGTAATTTTCGAAGGTTTTGAAGGTTGTATTCATTTAAAACTCATCAAAAACTTTGGAAACAAAGATGTCACATCAAAGGAAGACTGGTGTAATTTTAAAAGTGTATTGCGCTTTTGCCCCTAGTAACTGGTATTATGAAAATTTCCAGTATCAACAAGCTTTGGTTATTCACATCAACGCCATCCCACACCCCATACAGCTGCTTCTAACCTTTGAAATGTTCCCATTGATTAAGTGATACTGTATAGCCTACTCTCATCCTCTTTTCCATAGACCATGGTAAATTTTTGCTGATTACAAACACCGTAGTCAAATTTTGTTGCATAGAAATGCCACAAAGACTCTTTAACTGGTTTTTACTCCAAGCTCATATTTTATTTTTTTTATGGTTTTCGGCTTTATTCAAATAAATTTTGAGGTTAATATCCATTAGACATAAGCTGTTCTTGCAAAAAATATATCATCTTAATTACTGAACACTAGGATTTTTCAGAGTAGGGGAGCATAACATATTTATTCTAATCTATTAAAAATTCCCCCCTCATTTAAAGATATTTTAAGCTGAAAATATAATAGCATCGTTACCTAACATATTATGAATGCTTGCCCTACCTTTTAAAGGAGTATGATGGAAACTTTCCCCCTTAAGATATACTGACACTTCAGTTCACCAAAGGAAAGATAGTAAAGATATCTAGAAAAAACAAGACAAAAATATGATTTAGATTCATAAGTATCTTCAATTGTAATAGGTCTGGTTGAATTATTATGTACATTTTATTATTTTCCACCCCTTAAATAAAAACTCGTGTCCTGCGTTTTTTAAGCTGTTATCTTGATAATGGCTTTATTGTGATGCAGGTATATATGAATCTTGTTTAAATCAAGCTAAAATCTACGAGGAAAATATAGTTCTGATTTAAGTAGAAAACTGGTATGGGCTATGAAAGCAATATACCGTAGGCTTAATCATGAATGTAATAATTACTTAAGACATCACTCGCAGTTCACATTTATAGCAGACTAATTCTTATGTGAGAAGGCGAGTATGGAGGATTTTATGAACGTCACTCAAGTATATTAGATACTACTAATGATCACACATTTGCGCAAAAGAGAGAGCCGCATTGGCAAAATAGAAACTGCACACAATAATCCCTACCTATCCAAAGAATTGATATAATCATCAGCCTTTCTGAATGTACGTGATCACATAAAACGTACGCTCAAACATGTAAAATGAATGGAAGTACAGGGGGTCCTTGTTCAACGTCAAGGTTCTGTTCTTGACAGCTGACTTAAGTCCAGTTATGACATAAGTTGTAACACACTTAACTTCGAACCTAGGTCCCCCAACCTATGTTAAAAATAAATCATATTAAACATTGGAAAATAATATATGTTCTTGATCTATGATAAAAAACTACTTACACTAAACTTAAAAGTATTGCTTTCCTTTAAAATGTATCAATAGTAAAATTACACTACCGTACAGTACATTATTGCTTACCTTTACTCGTGTGGTCGGCTTGCACACTGGAAGGGGCATTGCAAGGGTGTGAGAGACTGGCTAATTGGGAGGTGGAAGCTGGAGAGGCAGGTGCTGAGGGAACTGGGGCAGGTGATTCTGGAGAGAGAAAAGAACATAATGGAGGTACGGGGGCAGGTAATTCTATAGATGTAGAGGGCACAGGATCCTTTAGTGGGGGCTCTATCTTCATGAAGAATTGGTCAGGGCGAGTCTGGAGGGATGCCCTCGTCTTCCCATGTATCCTTGTAACACCATTGGGCTTGATTGATCCCTCTCTTGACCTTATTGTACCTGGCAACGTTGGGGTCCTGTCTTAATTTTTCGACTTTCCTGGCTGTTGCGATAAATTCAAAACACGCATGCTGAACAGTATGTGAGTGCGGCGAACAAATTCACAGCTAGCAGCACAGCTGTATTCATATTTATCAAGTTTATGACTTTAGTTATTTATTTGTTTATATATATGGTTATATTGGAGGATTATATTGAATTAAAAAAAAATACCAAGCACATAGCAGCAAATACGATTTTATTCGAAATACTGTACACACGAATACACAGCTAGTAGCTCAGCTGTATTCGTATTTATCAAGTTAATGTGTGTATTTATTTATTTGTTTATACATTTGGTTATATTGAAATAGAAAAAAAATACCAAACATCCGTAAATATGATTTTATTCGAAATAGTTTGTTTAGCGTAAGAATATGGCATCACATGGTATTGTAAAAAGAAGAAGAACGACCACATGGTTTATTCCAGCCTACCATATTGTGCCTCCTGTTTTATCTGCTCTCTCGTTTGTTTCGCTCATGTTTGCTCATTACTGACATTACTATGCCTCCCAAGCGTGTTGGAGATAGTTCTGATGGCAGTGCTACAAAGAAAAGAAAATCCATCACCATGGAAATTAAATTGAAATAGTGAACTGTGCTGAATAGGGAGAGACTTCTACAAGCATTGGCCACCATCTCGGATTAGCCCATACGACTGTGGCCACAATCATCAAAGACAAAGATCACGTGCATCCTTGAGCACGAGAAAGGTTCGACTCCTATGATGTTTACTGTGATCACTAGACAGCATAGTCGCCTTATGGTCGAGATGGAGATATTGCTAGTGCTTTGGCTTGAAGACCAGAATCGATGGTGTATCCCAGTGAGCCTCATGATTATATAGGAAAAGGCTAAAATATTATTTGAAGCCTTGAAAAGAGAAAAGGGACAAGGGAGTGTGCATGAAATGTTTGTGGCTAGTAGGGGTTGGTTTAATAATTTTAATGCTCGTTCTAATATGCATATCATAAGAGTGCAAGGTGAAGCTGCTAGTGGTGATGAGGAAGGAACAAAAACTTTTCCAATTGCTTTGACTGAATAATAAAGGGGGGGGGGGGTTACTGTGACAAACAGGTATTCAATGTGGATAAAACTGGCTTATTCTGGAAGTGTATGCCTAGTAGTACACACATCGCCAAGGAGGAGAAGACAGCACCTGGCCATAAAGTCAGCAAGGAGAGTGACTTTGCTTTTGGGGGCTAATGCTGCTGTAGATTGTAAGCTGAAGCCCTTGTTGGTTTATTTGGCAGAAAACCCAAGTCACTCAGGGGCTTTTGGAAAGGTCTACTGCTAGTCAAATGGAAGTCAAAGAAAAAAGCTTCGATAATTCTTCAAATATTTGAGGACTGAATCCGCAACTATATTTTGCCTGAAGCAAAGAGGTGCTATGCTTCCAAGGGTCTGCCATTTAAGGTGTTGCTAATCCTGGACAATGCCCCAGGTCACCCTGCCCATTTCGATGACTTTCATTCTAATGTCAAGGTGGTTTACCTTCCACCTAATACCACTACCTTGTTACAGCCAATGGATCAGGGGGTTATTGCCTCTTTCAAGGCCTACCAGTTCCAAGGCCAATCGCTATGGCTCTCAGGGCATATGAGAAGGAAAAGAACTTGACTATTTAGGACTTTTGGAAGTCTTACAGTATTATTTATTCTGTGAAGAATATTGGTGATGCTTGGGAGTAAGTGATACAAATGAACTTGAATAGGGTATGGAAAGAAGCAAGCCCCTATTTTGATAATGACATCAGAGGCTTTGAGGAGACAGTTAAGGCTGTAACTAAGAACGTAGTTGTCATTATTAAGGAGCTCGAGGTGGAGTCTGATGATGTAAAAGAGCTCCTGTAATCTCATGGCAAGGAGTTATCTACTGAGGAACTCCGTCAACTGGAAAAGCAAATGATTAAAGAGGAGGAAGAACTACCAAGCCCAGAGTCGAAGAGATTCGCAATCAGGGATTTGGAAGAAACGTTTACACTGGCATAGGAATTGTTGGCAAAAATCGAGGCTCAGGATCCCAGCGTTGCCAAGTACACTAAGGTTGAGAGAGTGATCAATCATGCCCTGCGGTGTTACAAAGGGATTTGGGAGAAGAAGAGAGCATCCTTCCAGACTTGCCTTGACAATTTCTATGTGAAGGTAGAACTCCCACCAACAAATCCTGTACCTTCTACCTCTTGTGCCTCTATCTCGATAGACTCACCTGGCCCAGTATCTCCATTTGGCTCTCTAGACTCACCTGCACCACTCTCCTCAGCACCTGCCTCTCCAGCTTCCACCCACCAATAAGCCAGTCTCCCTCCCTTGCAACACCCCTTCCAGTGTGCAAGCCGACCTCCTGAGTAAAGGTAAGCAATAATGTACTGTACTGTAGTGTAATATTACTTTTGTAATATTTTATGGTACGCAAGTAAAGGTAAGCAATGCTGTTAAGTTTAGTTTTACTATTTTTATATCATAAGTTAAGTACCATCCATATACCAAAGCCATATTCCCCATTATAAGGGTTGTGCCTTTGTCAATGAAAATACTTTGACTTTTTGTGGTAAGTAAATACAGGCAAGGGGATTCGCAGTCCCCCCGCTCTGCCCCATTTACTCAACTTTTACAAAACGCAGGGGATCACGGAGGAAGTAGTGTTACCCCCTCCCTTAGATTATTTTTTTGTTTTAGATTTACTTTTAAAATTGGTTAGAGCAGGGGTCAGCAACCTACGGCACGTCTGCCACACTTGGCACGCCAAGCAATTTCCAATGCCACTCAGCCGCATTATGCGTCAGTTCTCAAAATTTAACAAAGTGTTTGTTGGGTCACAACATGTCATTTCCTTGATTCTTTCTACTTTGTAGCAATTGAGGTTAGTATATATTGTTTAAAAAATATATTCGGGAGTATGGCGACTCAAAACTTAACCCAAATTCCATAACATAGTCAAAGATCGTTCATCACGCGTACCACCTATCTCTGTCAACGTCTTTTCCCATTTATTGTCGTCATTTTTCATTTCCTCTTTCTCATATTTATTATAGGTATTTTACATTAATTTTTACTTTTACTGTATAAACCCTCCCTGCACTGTTAACAAACCTCCCTTTACTTTATTAATAACAGCGCGCAAGCGTAAATTTATATGAACGTAATATTACGAAGATTGAAAAAAAGCATTAAGAACAAACAGCAAATAAACTTTCAGTATAATATCGTCAGGAAAATAGCGTGTAGAGAATATATATACTTAATTTAAGTTTCCCATGTACAGTACGATGTACGTTTTCTTTGAACGAATTGTATACCTTTTCTTTTTCTCTCAGCTGACACTATTTGCATTAAGATTTTGTGCAGATAGATAGAATAATGTTTAGAACCAAGGAATATTAATAATACTATAATATTGGAAATTAGATAAACCCCAAATAGGGTTAGTGAAATATTTTATGAGTAAGATATTGTGCCTGAATAAGCATCAGATGATACGGAGGCAAACAAACAAACAAACAAACATTTATTTCCATTTTTGTACAATGGTTATTCTTCTAAGATTAAAAGTGACTTATAAATAGACATTATTATTATTATTATTTTTTTTATTATTATCATTATTGTTATTATTATTATTATTATTATTATTATTATTATTATTATTAATATTTAGAAAATTAGAGAATTACACTAAAAAAAAGTTCGTTTCATTTTTGTGTAAAGAGATAATAGAGTACTAACTAAGCAAAGGATACTATATAATAAACTAAGACAGCTAGATAGATAGAAAGACGAATATATAGAGATGAACAAAGGAAGATTTAAAAAAATAAAAGAAGCAAGTTAATGTATAAAGGAAGCCACATAGCTGAGATTGGAAACGAGGAGTCAAAAAAGCGAGAGAGAGAGAGAGAGAGAGAGAGAGAGAGAGAGAGAGAGAGAGAGAGACTACTGTAGAACAGAACAGAAATCGGTTAAGCGGGACACACATACACACACAAACACACATACATGTAGGGAAATATTGTTGAGAAAAAAAAGTCTAATAGACCTTCAAGATTTCAAAGAAGTGTTCATAAGACGATACAGAACACAGGAAGAGATGGGAAAGATCAAAAACTTGTTGCAAGAGGCAAGAAGGTTAAATGATGAAAGAAATGAAGAGAAGAAAAATTTTCATTACAGAGTTCTTCCAGACAAAGGGGAGATAAAGAAGATAATGACAGAAGATCAGGGGATGGGGCCTCATTAAGATTGTTATACACAAATGCTGATGGATTAGCTGGTAAGGCAGTAGAATTAAAAGATAGGATTCACAACAGTAAGGCAGATATAGTAGCAATTACAGAGACTAAGTTGAGTGAGGACATAAACAGTGTCACAGTTTTTCCTAAGGGCTTCAGAATACTAAGGGTTGAAAGATCTGAGAGGACTGGTGGAGGGATAGCACTGCTCATAAGTGAAAGGATTCAAGTCGAAGAAATAAACTTGGCGATAGAAAGTGAGTTCAAGGAATTTCTTGTTGCTCGCATAAATACTGGGTCAGAGAGCATTATAATAACTGTTGTATACAACCCACCAAGGAACCAAAATAGGCTTGAAGTTTATGAGGAAAGTCATATAGGTACTATTGAAGTCATAAACTCAGTTGTTAACATGGCACGGGAAAAAAATGTAGGATTTTGATTATGGGAGACTTTAATCATAAAGAGATAGATTGGATAAATCTTGACCCACACAGTGGTGAGGACTCATTCGGGGCAAGATTCCTAGATTGCGTACAAGGGAATTTCCCACACCAACATGTAATGGAACCAACAAGGGCCAGGGGTGGGGATGAGCCATCACTACTTGATCTAGTGTTCACAGATAATGTGTTGGATATTGAAAAAATTGAGTATGAACCACCAATTGGAAAGAGTGACCACTGTGTGTTGTTGATGGAGTATATCATTGAAGATATTCTTCCTGAGAGTAGAGGCACTGAGGACATGAGGAGGAACTATCGGAAAGGAGATTACATCAAAATGAATGAGCTTTTTGCAGTTATTGACTGGAGAACCTTATTTTACAACAAATCTGTACAAGAAATGTATGACATCTTTTGTGAGAAATATGGGAAGATAGTAGATTGCTGCATACCTGTCACCAAAGTAGGTGTAATTCATGCCAGAGAGAAATGGTTCGATAATGGGTGTAAAAGAGCTAAGGAGTGGAGAGACAAATGCTGGAAAAGGTATAGGAGGAGAAAAAACATAAATGCCTGGCAAACCTACAAAAGAGCAAGAAATGACTACCTAAGTAAAAGGAGAGAGGCAGAGAGAGACTATGAGAGGGACATCACCAGGAAGGCTAAAGAAAATCCCAAGCTTTTCCACAGCTTTATCAGAGGAAAACTGAAGGTAAAAGAACAGGTTTTAAGGCTAAAGAGAGCGGATGGAAGCATCACTGAGACGGATGAAGAGATCTGCAAAGAATTGAACAAGGAGTTTCAGTCAGTATTTACAGTAGAAAATACCCCACCCCCTCCGATTGCAGTGATAGAAGCTCAAGGGCCGGTATTAGAGAACATCAACCTTACAGCCACAGAGGTATGCAAAGCGCTGATGGATTTAGATGTTCATAAAGCTACAGGTCCTGATGACATATCCCCTCATGTGCTTAAAAAATGCGCAAACACAATATCAGTGGCACTAAGTATCATATTTAAGGAGTCACTGGAGTCGGGGGAGATTCCAAGATGCTGGAAACAAGCAAATGTGATACCTATCTTCAAAAAGGGAAGGAGGAATACGGCTCTGAACTATAGACCAGTTTCCTTGACCAGCATAGTTTGCAAAGTTATGGAGAAACTACTAAGGAAACATATCTCTCTTCACTTGGAATCCTTCAACTTTTTGTCAGTGAGGCAACATGGCTTCAGAGAAGGTAGATCAACAGTAACAAACTTATTAGAA